>JAJIBD010032179.1:0-12679 GCA_021461705.1 Cryptotis parvus
GGCGCCCTCCTGCTGCGGGACAGATGCTCCTCGTGGGAGTGGGATATTTTATCTGTCTGGCTATGTTGGATCCTCTTTGTAAAATATAAAATAACCATAACTAAATCACAGACAAATGCTATCTGCCTCCTGACAAGCGAGCATGGCTCTCAGGAAATTCTAAGAGCTAGTCCCAAACAGTGCTGGAGGTTAGGATCTCGTGAGGTTTGGAGACACGCACACTAGCTGGTGAATGCCCACGGTACAGATGCAGCCTTCTCTGTCAATCCTGAAGTAGAGTTCATCTCAGCTGCCCTTCACATCTACAGAGTGCCTACAGGAGAGCAGTGGCCAGATCCTGCTGGGACAGCTGTGGCCAGATCCTACTGGGACCAAATGAACATGCCAATACCCGAGGCCAGGTGAGCACACTAGGGGAACCTGAACCTGGCCCTGATAGAATTGGCCCGACTCAGACCCATTGTGTGGGCTGGTGTGTGTGTGTGGGAGGGATATGCTGAGATATGCTGAGATATGCTGAGATATGTGTGTGTGTGTGTGTGTGTGTGTGTGTGTGTGTAAAGTAGCCTCCTTTTTCCTTTCCCTCTCTGTCGGCTCCCCTCTCCACCCCCTCTCGGCCCCCTCTAGACCCCTCTGGATTCCTTTCTGCCTATTTGCTGTTTGGGCCTAAGCACCGGTAGTGGCCATCCTGGCTTGAGGATTTTAACAACCACGTGGTGTGGACCCAGCTGGGAACTCAAGTTTGGGATTTTCCTGATATTGGACTGCTGCCAGAACCTGTGTGGGTAAAACCCTTCTGGAACTTTTGCTGGACTCGCCAGTGTTTGTCTTTATCTGCCACGCCAATGCCCTGGGGCAGAAGGGGCCGTCCTGCTCCAGTACCGCTGGGAAGCGCAGCTGCACCAGCACAGCTCAGCGCCAAGCCGCCTCCGACAAGCATGCAGGCTAGATCGTCCGCGCTCTTGCAGCTGGCCTTTCTCCGCTGTCCCTGCCTCTTCTCGCAAGGCGGCTGCTGGAGAAGAGGCTCCACGTTTCCAGCCAAATGCAGGTGACCCATAACAACCCTTTGTGGTCCTGCAAGAGACCTGTGTTCACGTGACCTGACACTGTATGGTACTGAGCATGGTGCACAGGGTGGGCTGTCTGCCTGGTGCGCTGTGTGTGCTGTGTGTGGTGTGTGCTGTGTGTAGTGTGTGTGGTGCGTGCCTTATGTAGTGCTGTGTGTAGTGTGTGTGTGGTGTGTGCCTGGTGCGCTGTGTGTGTAGTGTGTATGGTGTGTGCCTATGTGCGCTGTGTGTAGTGTGTATGGTGCCTACCTGTGTGTGCTGTGTGTAGTGTGTATGGTGTGTGCCTGTGTGTGCCGTGTGTAGTGTGTATGGTGTGTGCCTGTGTGTGCTGTGTGTGTGTGTATGGTGTGTGCCTGTGTGTGCTGTGTAGAGTGTGTATGGTGTGTGCCTGTGTGTGCTCTGTGTAGTGTATATGGTGTGTGCTGTGTGTAATGTGTGTGGTGTATGCGCGTGTGTGCTATGTGTAGTGTGTATGGTGTGTGCCTGTGTGTGCTGTGTGTAGTGTGTGTATGGTGTGCCTGTGTGTGCTGTGTGTAGTGTGTATGGTGTGTGCCTGTGTGTGCTTGTGTAGTGTATATGGTGTGTGCTGTGTGTAATGTGTGTGGTGTATGCCTGTGTGTGCTATTTGTGTAGTGTGTATGGTGTGTGCCTGTGTGTGCTGTGTGTAGTGTGTGGTGTATGCCTGTGTGTGCTGTGTGTAGTGTGTATGGTGTGTGCCTGTGTGTGCTGTGTGTAGTGTGTTGGTGTATGCCTGTGTGTGCTGTGTATAGTGTGTGTAGGGTGTGTGCCTGTGTGCTGTGTGTAGTGTGTGTATGGTGTGTGCCTATGTGTATTGTGTGTAGTGTGTATGGTGTGTGCCTGTGTGTGCTGTATAGAGTGTATGTATGGTGTGTGCCTGTGTGTGCTGTGTGTAGTGTGTATGGTGTGTGCCTTGTGTGCTGTGTGTAGTGTGTGTGGTGTATGCCTGTGTGTGCTGTGTAGTGTGTATGGTGTGTGCCTGTGTGCTGTGTATAGTGTGTGTACCTGTGTGTGCCTGTGTGTGCTGTGTGTAGTGTGTATGGTGTGTACCTGTGTGTGCTGTATAGTATGTATGGTGTGTGCCTGTGTGTGTGCTGTGTGTAGTGTGTATGGTGTGTGCCTGTGTGTGCTGTGTATAGTGTGTGTGGTGTGTGCCTGTGTGTGCTGTGTGTAGTGTGTGTGCGCTGCTGTATGTGGTGCTGTGTCTGGCGGGGGGTAGACACAGAGCCTCAGCAGAACCGTGCCTGCCTGGTCGGGGACCCTGGGGTATGGTTAAGCCCTGTGCAGTCCGAGAGCTGTGCTGTGCCTGAGTGGTGCCAGCCCCCCTGCTGTGCCCTGAGTGGTGCCAGCCCAACCTGCTGTGCCCAGAGGGTGCTAGCCCTCCCTGCTGTGCCCTGAGGGTCCCAGCCCACGCTGCTGTGCCCTGAGGGTCCCAGCCCTCCCTGCTGTGCCCTGAGGGGTGCCAGCCCACCCTGCTGTGCCCTGAGGGGTGCCAGCCCTCTCCTGCTGTGCCCTGAGGGTGCCAGCCCACGCTGCTGTTGCCCTGAGGGTCCCAGCCCACGCTGCTGTGCCCTGAGGGGTGCCAGTCCTCCCTGCTGTGCCCTATGGGGTCCCAGCCCCCTGCTGTGCCCTGAGGTACCAGCCCACCCTGCTGTGCCCTGAGGGTCCCAGCCCACGCTGCTGTGCCCTGAGGGTGCCAGTCACTCCCTGCTGTGCCCTATGGGGTCCCAGCCCCCTGCTGTGCCCTGAGGGGTGCCGCCCACCCTGCTGTGCCCTGAGTGGTGCCAGCCCACGCTGCTGTGCCAAGTGGTGCCCAGCCCCCCCTGCTGTGCCTCCCCAGGGTCGAGCCACAAGCCAACCATGCCTGTCACCACACACTCCATCACTCCAAGCACTCCTGAGGCAGGAGATGCTCAATGCTCCCCACCCAGCCCACTCCCCACCCCCCCACCTCACCGTGGTCCAGCCCCCCCAGCCCCCCCACCCCTCACCCGTAGTCCCCAGGCCTCTCCTGCAGCCTCCTCGGCCACCAGGATGTCGTGCTCCTCCGCGGCGTACTTCTCCCAGTCTAGAGCTCGGGACCTTCACTGTCGCTGTCCTACAGGGAGACAATGAGCCGTTTGGGTGGTCTAGGGAAATTTTACACCCACGGGGACCAGTGACACGCGGGCGGCACCGCAAGCCCCCACCCACAGCGGGCAGACCTACAGCATTACCGCGTGCCTTTGTACAACACGGCTGCCCAGAGCCTCGCCCTTGCCTGGAGTTACGCCCGCAGCCACTTTGCCGACAGGGTCGCAAAACAGTTTGGATCTGTGACTCTATGTGGCGGAATATCTTAGCATGGATTCTACGTCAGCTGGTATAATTATTTACTCTCGTGCTACTGCAATCATCGTGGGACTAGACAGATCCTACCAGTGTTTTTACCTGACTACGTTGGAGCTCTAAATATAATATAGCTGTACTTAGACCAGAGAGAGCGCTGTTTGCCTCCAAGCACGCATGCCTGGCTCTCTGATAAGTCTAAAGGCTAAGATCCCAAACAACCGTGGAGACGAGGGTGTTGTGAAAGGCTTGGAGAAGCCTATGGCTGTAGAGATCTCCATGGTGCAGACACATGTGCTCTCCACACCTCCTCAGCACACGGGCACACACATACCCAAACACACCCTGAGCTCCCCCACACATTGCACACATCTACCTGCACCCTGTCACTCTCCACACCCCTCAACACAGGCGCACATACGCATCCGCACCCTGATCACCACACCTCCTCAACACAGGCGCACACACTACAGTGAGCTCCCCACACCCCCCCAGACACATGCACGCACATATACCCATGCACCTGCCCCCATGCACCTGAGCTCCCCACTCCTCCTCCCCACTGCGCCCTGAGCGGCGAGATCTGCTCCTAACTAGTGGTCAGGTGCTTCTCGATGTTGAAGAAGGTGTCGAAGAAGGCCAGCGAGCGCCGCACTTCTTCAGGTGCGCGGGGTGATCCTCCTGGGGAGAAGCGGGATCGCGGTCGGGGATCAGGGAGCCTTCTTGACAGTCACGGTCGGCTCCATGCCTAGCCGGAAGCTTACACCACAGCGGAGCGGGCAGGGGACTGGGCTAATAGTTCCTGCCTGGGCTGGCGGTTCCTGCCTGGGCTGGTGGTTCCTGCCTGGGCTGGCGGTTCCTGCCTGGGCTGGTGGTTCCTGCCTGGGCTACCGGTTCCTGCCTGGGCTGGTGGTTCCTGCCTGGGCTGGTGGTTCCTGCCTGGGCTGGCGGTTCCTGCCTGGGCTGGTGGTTCCTGCCTGGGCTGTGTGGTTCCTGCCTGGGCTGGCGGTTGGTTCCTGCCTGGGCTAGTGGTTCTACCTGGGCTGGTGGTTAGTACCACCTGGGCTCCCCCTGGTTCCTGCCTGGGCTGGTGGTTCCTGCCTGGGCTAGCGGTTGCTTCCTGCCTGGGCTAGCGGTTGGTTCTGCCTGGGCTAGTGGTTTCCCACCTGGGCTGGCAATGTGGTTCTGCCTGGGCTGGTGGTTCCTGCCTGGGCTGGTGGTTCCTACCTGGGCCAGTGGTTCACCCCTGGGCTGGTGGTTGGTCCTGCCTGGGCTAGTGGTTTCTGCCTGGGCTGGTGGTTAGTTCCTGCCCAGGCTGGTGGTTCCTGCCTGGGCTAGCGGTTAGTTCCTGCCTGGGCTGGTGGTTTCCCGCCCATGCTGGCGGTTCCTGCCTGGGCTGGCGGTTTCTGCCTGGGCTAGTGCTTCCTGCCTGCACCCCGAAGGCTCTGGGGTCTGGGCGGGGACCACCCTGCAGGAAGGGCAGCATGCAGTCGGCTGCTCTGAGAGTCGGAGGAACAGACCTGGGAAGCCTGAGCCTCTCAGAGCAGAGGTGCCCACAGAGCATCCCAGCCACAACCTGAGTGTAGACAGTCCCGCCCCGTGCTCGAGCACACGCACACTTCTCATCTGGTGCCCAGGAATACATGCATAAATGCTGGATAAATGGATGAATAGAGTGGATAAATGCTGCCATTTATCACACCTGGAATGCAACCATCAGGTGGGTGAGCCTCAGACATTCCCTTAGGACTGTCCACACTCAGGCTGTGGCTCGGATGCCCTGTGGGCACCTCTGCTCTGAGGAGGCAGAGTCCTGACACAGACCATCACAGGACACACCAGCGTCCCCTCAAGCGCTGCTCACCACACCCCCTCAGTAGCGTTCTGGCACAGACCATCACAGGTCACACCAACATCCTCAGATGCTGCTCACACCCCCCCTCAGTGAGCGTTCTGGCACTGCCCATCACGAGCTCACCAGCGTCCCCTCAGGCGCTGCTCACCACACACCCCTCAGGGGTGTCCTGGCCACAGCCCATCACGGGTCACACCAGCGTCACCTCACATGCTGCTCCACCCACACCCTCGGGCGTTCGACTTAGACTTTATCATGGGTCACACCAGAGTCACCTCAGACACTCACCACACCCCTCCCAGGGGCGTTTCTGACCACCGAACCATCACAGGTCACACCAGTGTCCCTCACATGCTGCTCACCACACCCCTCAGGGGCGTTCTGACATAAACCATCTTGTGTCTTACCAGCGTCACACCTCACATGCTGCTACGCCCACACACCCCTCAGGAGGCATTCTGACATAGACCATCACGTGTCACGCCAGCGACCCCTCAGACACTCACACCCCTCAGGGCGTTCTGACATAAAATATCACGGGTCACACCAGAGTCACCTCAGACACTCACCACAACCCTCAGAGGGCGTTCTGACACAGACCATCAGGTGTCTTAGCGTCCTCAGATGCTACTTCCCCAGAGGTGTCTGACTCAGTCCATCCTAGGTCACACCAGCATCACCTCAGACACTCACCACACCCCTCAGGAGTCTGGCCACAGCCCATCACGTGTCACACCAGCGTCCCTCACATGCTCTCACCACCCCCTCAGGACCTTCTGGCTACAGACCATCACGGGTCGTACCAGTCCCTCAGACACTCACCTTACCCTCAGGAGCGTTCTGACACAGCCCATCTTGTGTCACACCAGCGTCCCCTCAGCTAGATCTCAGCACAGCCCACAGAGGTGTCCTGACACTGACCATCACGTGTCACACACCAGCGTCCCCTCACATGCTGCTCCACCCACACCTCAGGGGTGTGCAGCCAAGCCATCACGGGTCATAAGTGTCCCCTCAGACACTCACCTCAGGGGTGTTCTGACAAGCCCATCACGGGTCACCCCAACCCCCCATGGACCTTTATTCCATCCCACTGGGATGGGACACCCCACGCCCGCCCCCACCACTGAGCCCTAGTGGGTGGGACACTACCTCTATGTGTGGCTTCACCAGGTCCAGCATCTGGCGAGAGCAGTCCTCGAAGGAGCAGGGCCTCGATAGCCCATGCTGTCCAGCCTCTTTAGGCACTGCTCCTCATGAAGTGCTCCAGCTTTCGAGAACATGGACAGGGCTCCGTCCCATCAAGTCCATGCAGCGAAACCAGTGCTTTCGTGCTGTGGTCACTCGGCTCAGGGTGGGCCTTCGCCAGGTTGAGCCTGGACAAGTGCACCCCTCCCTCCATGGTCAGTCCCTCCAGGACTGACCCTCACTTCCGAAAGAAGGTCCATAGACACAAACCCCCCATCCCTCTTTGACAGACCACTAAATGGATAGAACCACGGGCAGACCGCCATGGAGAGACCCATGGTCAGTCCATGGGCGGACCTGCCATGAACACATAAACAGAGCCACATGGACATAGCGCCCAGAAGTCCCCCGGACCAGACCTGCCACGGACAGAGCCACATGGGCATAGTGTGGACAGAGTCCCATGAACAGACCTGCCGCGGACCCAGAGCCACGCTGGGCATAGCGTGGACAGAGTCCCATAGACAGACCTGCCATGGACCCAGGCCACATGGGCGCCAAGCGTGGGCAAGTCCCATGGACGGACCTGCCGCGGACAGGAGCCGCATGGGCGTAGCGTGGACAGAGTCCAGGACAGACCTGCCGCGGACAGAGCCACATGGACATAGCATGGACAGAGTCCCATGGACAGACCTGCCACAGACAGAGCCGCATGGGCATGGCGTGGACAGAGTCCCAAGACAGACCTGCCGGACAGAGCCATGGGCATAAGCGTGGACAGAGTCCCAGGGACGGACCTGCCCCCGGCCCACAGCCACAGGCTAGCGTAGACAGAGTCCATAGGCAGACCTGCCACGGACAGAGCCACATGGGCATGGCGTGGACAGAGTCCCCAGACGAGACCTGCCGCGGACAGAGCCACGCCGGTATAGGCGTGGACAGAGTCCCATGGACGGGGCTGCCACAGACAGAGCCACATAGAATCATGGACAGAGTCCCATGGACAGACCTGCCGCGGACAGAGCCACATGGGCAGCCGCGGACAGAGTCCCATGGACGGGCCTACCGCGAGACGGAGCCACATAGACATAGCGTAGACAGAGTACCATGAACGAGACCTGCCACGGACGGAGCCACATGAGCATAGCGTGGACCAAGTCCCATGAACGACCCGCCACGAGGACAGAGCCACATGGGCAAGCGCGACAGAGTCCCATGGACGGACCTGCCGCGGACAGAGCCACATGAGTATGGCGTGGACGGAGTCCCATGGACGGACCTGCCACGGACAGAGCCGCATGCCGGCATGGCGTGGACAGCGTCCCATGGACAGACCTGCCACCCGGACAGAGCCACATGGGCATAGCGCGGACAGAGTCCATGAACGGACCTGCCACAGCCAGAGCCACATGGACATAGCGGACAGAGTCCCATGGACAGACCTGCCACAGACAGAGCCACATAGGCATAGCGTGGACAGAGTCCCATGGACAGACCTACCACGGACAGAGCCACCCAGGCATAGTGTCGTGGAGCGAGTCCCATGGACAGGTCTGCCGCGGGACAGAGTCACGCAGACAGACCCGCCAGGGCAGGTCATAGGCGGACCCACATGAAGAGACCCCATGGGACAGATCTAGCACGGACCAGACCATGGACAGACCACCGTGGGAGCGTCCATGGGGGGCGGGGCTGTTGGGGGCCCGTGCTGTGCCCTGCGACCTGGTCAGAGGTTTTCTTGTCTTCTTCAGAGATCAGGAACCACACAAAATGGGGCGTGGTGATCTTCCCTTCCATCTGCACTTTCTTGCCCCTGGCATCAGGCCGGGAGAGGCAGAGACCAGCTCAGGCACACACCAGGGGCTGGCCCTACCCGTCCACCACGGGGGCCCAGGAGGTCCTGTGCCAGGACGAAGTCAGGAGAGGCCCTGTGCAGCAGGACCAGCCACCACCTGTTAGCGCTTGACCTTGGGCTAGCCGTGGGCAAACATAAGTGAAGTCAGCGATGGCGTGTCCTCTCACCAGAACCTCACGTGACACGCGGCCTGAGGGAGGCGTACGTGTCACTGACCCGGAGAAGATCCTCTCAATCATCCTGGTGGAGATGGCTGCAGGGAGAAGTCGTGAGCCCTTGCGCTGCTGCTCCCGGACTCACAAAGCTGGCCTGGTAGGGCCGTGACTCTCAGGACAACCAGGGAGCTCAGGACAGGTCAGGAGGCTCAGGACGAACCAAGGCCGTGGCTCACTCAGGACAGACCAGGAGCTGTGACTCGCTCAGGACAGAGCAGGGGGCGTGGCTGCTCAGGACAGACCAGGAGGCGTGGATCGCTCAGGACAGACCAGGGCCGTAAGCTCGCTCAGGACAAACCAGGGGCCGTGGCTCACTCAGGACAGACCAGGGGCTGTGACTCGCTCAGGACAGAGCAGGGGGCCGTGGCTCGCTCAGGACAGACCAGGGCTGTGGCTCACTCAGGACCAGAACCGGGTCGTAGCTCGCTCAGGACAGACCAGGGGCGTGACGCCCAGGACAGAGCAGGGGACGTGGCTCCGCTCAGGACAGAGCGAGGCGTGCTTCGCTCAGTGAGAGACCAGGAGGCGTGGCCGCTCCACCAGAACAAACCAGGGGCGTGGCTCGCTCAGGATAAACCAGGGAGCGTGACTACGCTCAGGACAGACCAGGAGCTGTAGCTTGCTCAGACCGAACCAGGGGCCATGGCGGCGCTCAGGACAGACCAGGGCTTGGCTCGCTAGGAGACAGACCAGGGGCTCAGGACAGGTCAGGAGGCTCAGGACAGACCAGGAAGCGTGGCTCACTCAGGACAGACAGGGCAGTGACTCCGCTCAAGACAGAGCAGGGGCCGTGGCTCCGCACAGACCAGGGGCGTAGCTCCTCAGGACAGACCAGGGGCCGTAGGCTCGCTCCAGGACAGACCAGGGGCGTAGCTCACTCCAGGACAGACCAAGGGCTGTGACTCCGCTCAGGACAGAGCAGGGCCAGTGGCTTCTCTCAGGACAGACCAGGGCTGTGGCTCACTCAGGACAGACCAGTGCCGTGGCTCGCTCAGGACAGACCAGAAGCGTGACACTCAGGACAGGGCAGGGGCGTGGCTCGCTCAGGACAGAGCAGGGCGTGGCTCGCTCAGGACAGACCAGGAACGTGGCTCGCTCAGGACAGACAGGCCGTGGCACGCTCAGGACAGACCAGGGGCCGTGACTACGCCAGGACAGACCAGGGGCTGTAGCTTGCTCAGGACAAACCAGGGGCCATGCTCGCTCCAGGACAAACCAGAGCGTAGCTTGTCCAGGACAGACCAGGGGCTCCAGACACCTCAGGAGCTCAGGACAGACCAGGGGCGTGGCTCACTCAGGACAGACCAGGGCTGTGACTGCGCTCAGAACAGAGCAGGGGCGTGGCTCGCTCCAGGACAGACCAGGGGGCGTGGGTGCGCTCAGGACAGACCAGGGGCCGTAGGCTCGCTCAGGACAGACCAGGGGCGTGGCTCACTCAGGACAGACCAGGAGCTGTACTCGCTCAGGACAGAGCACGAGGCGTGGCTCGCTCAGGACAGACCAGGGGCTGTAGCTCACTCAGGACAGACCAGGGTCGTGGCACGCTCAGGACAGACCAGGGGCGTGGCTCGCTCAGAACAGAGCAGCGGCCGTGGCCTTCAGGACAGACCAGGGGCCGTGGCTCGCTCAGAACAAACCAGAGGCCGTGGCCCGCTCAGAACGGAGCAAGAACGTGCCTCGCTCAGGACAGACCAGGGGCCGTGACTAGCTCAGGACAGACCAGGGGCTGTAACTTGCTCAGGACAGACCAGGGGCCATGGCTGCTCAGGACAGACCAGGGGCCGTGGCTGTGATCAGGACAGACCAGGGACGTGGCTCACTCCGGACAGACCAGGAGCTGTGGCTCACTCAGGACAGACCAAGGGCTGTGGCTCGTTCAGGACAGACCAGGGCCGTGACCGCTCAAGACAGACCAGGGAGCGTGGCACCGCTCAGGACAAACCAGGGGCTGTAATCGCTCAGGACAGACCAGGGGCTGTGGCTCACTCAGAACGGACCAGAGGCCGTGGCTCGCTTAGAACAGAGCAGGGGCGTAGCTCCTCAGGACAGAGCTGTGGCACCCTCAGGACAGACCAGGGCGTGGCTCGCTCAGGACAGACCAGGGCCGTGGCTCACTCAGGATAGAACGAGGGCGTGGCGCCCTCAGGACAGACCAGGGGCTGTGGCTCCGCTCAGGACAGACCAGGGGCTCAGGGAAGACCAGGAGCAGTATTTCGCTCAGGACAGAGCAGGGACCGTGGCTCGCTCAGGACAGACCAGAGACTGTGGCCCGCTCCAGGACAGACCAGGGGCGTGGCCCTCAGGACAGACCAGGGGCGTGGCTCAGGACGGACCAGGGCTGTGGCTCACTCAGGACAGACCAGGGGCTGTGGCTCGCTGGACAGACCAGGGCCGTAGCTAGTCTCAGGACAGACCAGGGCCGTGGCTGCTCAGGACAGACCAGGGGGCTGTGGCTCGCTCAGGACAGACCAGGGGCTGTAGCTAACCCTCAGGACAGACCAGGGGGCTCAGGAAGACCAGGGGCTGTGATCGCTCAGGACAGAGCAGGGGCCGTGGCTGCGCTCAGGACAGACCAGGGCTGTGACCACTCAGGACCAGAGCTGTGGCTCCTCAGGACAGACCAGAGGCTGTGGCTCCTCAGGACAGACCAAGGGCCGTGACTCGCTCAGGATAGACCAGGGGCCGTGGCACCGCTCAGAACAGACCAGGGACGTGGCACCGCTCAGGATAGACCAGAGGCGTGGCTGCTCAGGACAGACCAGGGCCGTGGCTACGCTCAGGACAAACGGGGGTGCCTTATAAGCTCAGGACAGACCAGGGGCATGGCTCGCTCAGGACAGACCAGGGGCCGTGGCTCCTCCAGGACAGACCAGGGGCCGTGGCTCACTCAGGACAGACCAGGGGCCGTGGCTTCGTAGCTCAGGACAGACCAGGGCCGTGGCTCGCTCAGGACAGACCAGGGGCCGTGGCACCGCTCGGACAGACCAGGGGCCGTGGCTAAAGCTCAAGGGCACAGACCAGAATGGCTCGCTCAGGACAGAGCAGGGGCTGTGACTCGCTCAGAGACAGACCAGGGGCTGTGACTGCTCCAGGACAGACCAGGGCTGTGGCTCAGCTCAGGACAGACCAGGGGCCGTGGCACCATCTCAGGACAGACCAGGGGCTGTGGCTCGCTCAGGACAGAGCAGGGGCCGTGATGGCTCGCTCAGGACAGACCAGGGAGCGTGGCTCGTCTCAGGGACAGACCAGGGCTCCAGGACCCAGACCAGGGGCTGTGACTGCGCAGCTCAGGACAGCAGGGGCCGTGATGGCTGCATCCAGGACAGACCAGGGAGCTGTGGCTGCGCTCAGGACAGACCAGGGGCGTGACTTACTTAGAGACAGAGCAGGGGCCGTGGCACGCTCAAGACAGACCAGGGCTGGCTCACTCCAGGACAGACCAGGGAGGCCGTGGCTCGCTCCCAGGACAGACCAGGAGCTGTGGCACCGCTCAGGACAAGAGCAGGGGCATTGGCTCACTCAGGACAGACCAGGGCTGTGACTTCGCTCAGGACAGACCAGGGGCTGTGGCTTCGCTCAGAGACAGGGGCTGTGACTGCGCTCCAAGACAGACCAGGGGCCGTGGCTCACTCAGGACAGACCAGGGGCTGTGACTCGCTCAGGACAGACCAGGGGCCATGGCTCCTCCAGGACAGACCAGGGGCTGTGACTCGCTCCAGGACAGACCAGGGGCGTGGCTTCGCTAAGGACAGACCAGGGCCGTGATAGCTCCTCCAGGACAGACCAGGGGCTGTGACTGCTCAGGACAGAGCGGGGGCCGTGGCTCACTCCAGAGTAGACCAGGAGCTGTGGCTTCGCTCAGGACAGAGCAGGGGCTGTGGCGCTGCGCTCAGGACAATAGACCAGGGAGCGTGGCTCGTCAGGACAGACCAGGGGCCGTGGCACGCTCAGGACAGACCAGGGGCCGTGGCTCAAGCTCAGGACAGACCAGGGAGCCATGGCTCGCTCAGGACAGACCACGGGAGCCATGGCTCGCTCAGGACGAATAGACCAGGGGCTGTAGGCTCACTCCAGGACCAGACCAGGGGCGTGACTAAGCTCAGGACAGACCAGGGGCGTGGCTCGTCTCAGGACAGACCAGGGGCCGTGGCTC
>JAJIBD010032180.1:0-116812 GCA_021461705.1 Cryptotis parvus
TGCTCCTCGTGGAGTGGGATATTTTATCTGTCTGGCTATGTTGGATCCTCTTGTAAAATATAAAATAACCATAACTAAATCACAGACAAATGCTCTCTGCCTCCTGACAAGCGAGCATGGCTCTCAGGAAATTCTAAGAGCTAGTCCCCAAACAGTGCTGGAGGTTAGGATCTCGTGAGTTTTGAGACGCACTAGCTGGAGAATGCCCACGGTACAGATGCAGCCTTCTATCAATCCTGAAGTAGAGTTCATCTCAGCTGCCCTTCTATCTACAGAGTGCCTACAGAGAGCAGTGGCCAGATCCTGCCGGGACAGCTGTGGCCAGATCCTGCTGGGACCAAATGAACATGCCAATACCCGAGGCCAGGTGAGCACACTAGGGGAACTGAACCTGGCCCTGATAGAATTGGTCCGACTCAGACCCATTGTGGGCTGGTGTGTGTGTGTGGGAGGGATATGCTGAGATATGCTGAGATATGCTGAGATATGTGTGTGTGTGTGTGTGTGTGTGTGTGTGTGTAAAAGTAGCCTCCTTTTCCTTTCCCTCTCTGTCGGCTCCCTCCACCCCTCTCGGCCCCCCCTAGACCCCTCTGGATTCCTTTCTGCCTATTTGCTGTTTGGGCCTAAGCACACGGTAGTGGCCATCCTGGCTTGAGATTTTAACCCAACCACGTGGTGTGGACCCAGCTGGGAACTCAAGTTTGGGATTTTCCTGATATTGGACTGCTGCCAGAACCTGTGTGAGTAAAACCCTTCTGGAACTTTGCTGGACTCGCCAGTGTTTGTCTTTATCTGCCACGCCAATGCCCTGGGGCAGAAGGGCCGTCTCCTGCTCCAGTACCGCTGGGAAGCGCAGCTGCACCCAGCACAGCTCAGCGCAAAGCCGCTCCGACAAGCATGCAGGCTAGATCGTCCACGCTCTGCAGCTGGCCTTTCTCCCGCTGTCCCTGCCCTTCCGCAGGCGGCTGCTGGAGAAGAGGCTCCACGTTTCCAGCCAAATGCAGGTGACCCATAACAGCCCTTTGTGGTCCTGCAAGAGACCTGTGTTCACGTGACCTGACACTGTATGGTACTGAGCATGGTGCACAGGGTGGGCTGTCTGCCTGCGCTGTGTGTGCTGTGTGTGGTGTGCTGTGTGTGGTGTGTGGTGCGTGGCTATGTGTGCTGTGTGTAGTGTGTGTGGTGTGTGCCTGGTGCGCTGTGTGTAGTGTGTATGGTGTGTGCCTATGTGCGCTGTGTGTAGTGTGTATGGTGCCTACCTGTGTGTGCTGTGTAGTGTATGGTGTGTGCCTGTGTGTGCCGGTGTAGTGTGTATGGTGTGTGCCTGTGTGTGCTGTGTAGTGTGTGTATGGTGTGTGCCTGTGTGTGCTGTGTAGAGTGTGTATGGTGTGTGCCTGTGTGCTCTGTGTAGTGTATATGGTGTGTGCTGTGTGTAATGTGTGTGGTGTATGCGGCGTGTGTGCTATGTGTAGTGTGTATGGTGTGTGCCTGTGTGCTGTGTGTAGTGTGTGTATGGTGTGCCTGTGTGTGCTGTGTGTAGTGTGTATGGTGTGTGCCTGTGTGTGCTGTGTAGTGTATATGGTGTGTGCTGTGTGTAATGTGTGTGGTGTATGCCTGTGTGCTGTGTAGTGTGTATGGTGTGTGCCTGTGTGTGCTGTGTGTAGTGTGTGGTGTATGCCTGTGTGTGCTGTGTGTAGTGTGTATGGTGTGTGCCTGTGTGTGCTGTGTGTAGTGTGTGTGGTGTATGCCTGTGTGTGCTGTGTATAGTGTGTGTAGGGTGTGTGCCTGTGTGTGCTGTGTGTAGTGTGTATGGTGTGTGCCTGTGTGTACTGTGTGTAGTGTGTATGGTGTGTGCCTGTGTGTGCTGTATAGAGTGTATGTATGGTGTGTGCCTGTGTGTGCTGTGTGTAGTGTGTATGGTGTGTGCCTGTGTGTGCTGTGTGTAGTGTGTGTGGTGTATGCCTGTGTGCTGTGTGTAGTGTGTATGGTGTGTGCCTGTGTGCTGTGTATAGTGTGTGTGCCTGTGTGTGCCTGTGTGTGCTGTGTGTAGTGTGTATGGTGTGTGCCTGTGTGTGCTGTGTATAGTATGTATGGTGTGTGCCTGTGTGTGCTGTGTGTAGTGTGTATGGTGTGTGCCTGTGTGTGCTGTGTATAGTGTGTGTGGTGTGTGCCTGTGTGTGCTGTGTGTAGTGTGTGCGCTGCTGTATGTGGTGCTGTGTCTGGCAGGGTAGACACAGAGCCTCAGCAGAACCCGTGCCTGCCTGGTCGGGGACCCTGGGGTATGGGTCGCCCTGTGCAGTCCGGGAGCTGTGCTGTGCCCTGAGTGGTGCCAGCCCACCCTGCTGTGCCCTGAGTGGTGCCAGCCCAACCTGCTGTGCCCAGAGGGGTGCTAGCCCTCCCTGCTGTGCCCTGAGGGGTCCCAGCCCACGCTAGCGTGTGCCCTGAGGGTCCCAGCCCTCCCCTGCTGTGCCCTGAGGGGTGCCAGCCCACCCCTGCTGTGCCCTGAGGGGTGCCAGCCCTCCCTGCTGTGCCCTGAGGGGTGCCAGCCCACGCCTGCTGTGCCCTGAGGGGTCCCAGCCCACGCTGCTGTGCCCTGAGGGTGCCAGTCCTCCCTGCTGTGCCCTATGGGGTCCCAGCCCCCCTGCTGTGCCCTGAGGGGTGCCAGCCCACCCTGCTGTGCCCTGAGGGGTCCCAGCCCACGCTGCTGTGCCCTGAGGGGTGCCAGTCCTCCCTGCTGTGCCCTATGGGGTCCCAGCCCCCTGCTGTGCCCTGAGGGGTGCCAGCCCACCCTGCTGTGCCCTGAGTGGTGCCAGCCCACGCTGCTGTGCCAAGTGGTGCCCAGCCCACCCTGCTGTGCCTCCCCAGGGTCCCGCCACAAGCCAACCATGCCTGTCACCACACACTCCATCACTCCAAGCACTCCTGAGGCAGGAGATGCTCAATGCTCCCCGCACCCAGCCCACTCACCCACCCACCCACCTCACCCGTGGTCCAGCCCCCCAGCCCCCACCCACTCACCCGTCGTCCCAGGCCTCTCCTGCAGCCTCCTCGGCCACCAGGATGTCGCACTCCTCCGCAGCGCATTTCTCCCAGTCTGAGAGCTCGGGACCTTCACTGTCGCTGTCCTACAGGAGACAATGAGCCGTTTGGGTGGTCTGGGGGTACACACCCACGGGGACCAGTGACACGCAGGCGGCACCACAAGCCCACACCCCACCGCGGGCAGACATGCAGCACACACGTGCCTTTGTGCAACACGGCTGCCCAGAGCCTCTGCCCTTGCCTGGAGTTACGCCCGCAGCCACTTTGCAGACAGGGTCGCAAAACAGTTTGGATCTGTGACTCTATGTGGCGGAATATCTTAGCATGGATTCTACGTCAGCTGGTATAATTATTTTCTCTCGTGCTACTGCAATCATCGGGACTCAGACAGATCCTACCAGTGTTTTTACCTGACTACGTTGGAGCTCTAAATATAATATAGCTGTACTTAGACCAGAGAGAAACGCTGTTTGCCTCCAAGCACGCATGCCTGGCTCTCTGATAAGTCTAAAGGCTAAGATCCCAAACAACCGTGGAGACGAGGGTGTTGTGAAGGCTTGGAGAAGCTCTATGGCTGTAGAATCTCCACGGTACAGACACATGTACTCTCCACACCTCCCCCTCAACACAGGCACACACATACACAAACACACCCTGAGCTCCCCCACACACATGCACACATACACACACACCCTGTACTCTCCACACCTCCCCTCAACACAGGCACACACATACACATACACACCCTGAGCTCCCCCCACCTCCCCTCAACACAGGCACACACACACACACAGTGAGCTCCCCACACCTCCCCCAGACACATGCACACACATATACACACACATACACACACACACACCCTGAGCTCCCCACTCCTCCCTCCCCCACACGCACCCTGAGCAGCGAGATCTGCTCCTTCTGCTCGTGGTCCAGGTACTTCTCGATGTTGAAGAAGGTGCCGAAGAAGACGCCAGCAGCTTGCACTTCTTCAGGTCGCGCAGGGTGATCCCTCCTGGGGGAGGGGGGGGTCACGTCGGGGGATCAGGGGAGCCCCCTTCTTGACAGTCACAGTCGGCTCCATGCCACAAGCGGGAAGCACACACCACAGCGGGGCGGGCAGGAGGGGACTGGGCTGGTGGTTCCTGCCTGGGCTGGCGGTTCCTGCCTGGGCTGGTGGTTCCTGCCTGGGCTGGCGGTTCCTGCCTGGGCTGGTGGTTCCTGCCTGGGCTACCGGTTCCCGCCTGGGCTGGTGGTTCCTGCCTGGGCTGGTGGTTCCTGCCTGGGCTGGCGGTTCCTGCCTGGGCTGGTGGTTCCCGCCTGGGCTGGTGGTTCCTGCCTGGGCTAGCGGTTGGTTCCTGCCTGGGCTGGTGGTTCCTGCCTGGGCTGGTGGTTGGTTCCCTGCCTGGGCTCCTGGTTCCTGCCTGGGCTGGTGGTTCCTGCCTGGCTAGCGGTTGGTTCCTGCCTGGGCTGGCGGTTGGTTCCTGCCTGGGCTGGTGGTTCCTGCCTGGGCTGGCAATTGGTTCCTGCCTGGGCTGGTGGTTCCCTGCCTGGGCTGGCGGTTCCTGCCTGGGCTGGTGGTTCCTGCCTGGGCTGGTGGTTGGTTCCTGCCTGGGCTGGTGGTTCCTGCCTGGGCTGGTGGTTGGTTCCCTGCCTGGGCTGGTGGTTCCTGCCTGGGCTGGCGGTTGGTTCCTGCCTGGGCTGGTGGTTCCTGCCTGTGCTGGCGGTTCCTGCCTGGGCTGGCGGTTCCTGCCTGGGCTGGTGCTTCCTGCCTGTGCACCCGAGGGCTCTGGGGTCTGGGCGGGGACCACCCTGCAGGAAGGGCAGCATGCAGTCGGCTGCTCTGAGAGTCGGAGGAACAGCCCTGGGAAGCCTGAGCCTCTCAGGAGCAGAGGTGCCCACAGGGCATCCCAGCCACAGCCTGAGTGTGGACAGTCCCCGCCGTGCTCCGAGCACACGCACACTTCTCTCATCTCGGTGCCCAGGAATACATGCATAAATGCTGGATAAATGGATGAATAAGTGGATAAATGCTGCCATTTATCCACCCTGGGTGCAGCCATCAGGTGGGTGAGCCTCAGACATTCCCTACGGGACTGTCCACACTCAGGCTGTGGCTTGGATGCCCTGTGGGCACCTCTGCTCTGAGAGGCAGGGAGTCCTGACACAGACCATCACGGGACACACCAGCGTCCCCTCAGACGCTGCTCACCACACCCCCTCAGTGGCGTTCTGACACAGACCATCACAGGTCACACCAGCATCCCTCAGACGCTGCTCACCACACCCCTCAGTGGCGTTCTGACACAGCCCATCACGGGTCACACCAGCGTCCCCTCAGACGCTGCTCACCACACCCCTCAGGGGGTGTCCTGACACAGCCCATCACGGGTCACACCAGCGTCACCTCACATGCTGCTCACCACACCCTCGGGCGTTCTGACATAGACTATCACGGGTCACACCAGAGTCACCTCAGACACTCACCACACCCCTCAGGGGCGTTCTGACACAGACCATCACGGGTCACACCAGTGTCCCCTCACATGCTGCTCACCACACCCCTCAGGGGCGTTCTGACACAGACCATCTTGTGTCACACCAGCGCCACCTCACATGCTGCTCGCCACACCCCTCAGGGGCATTCTGACATAGACCATCACGTGTCACACCAGCGACCCTCAGACACTCACCACACCCCTCAGGGGCGTTCTGACATAGACTATCACGGGTCACACCAGAGTCACCTCAGACACTCACCACACCCCCTCAGGGGCGTTCTGACACAGACCATCAGGTGTCACACCAGCGTCCCCCTCAGATACTCTTCACACCCTCAGGGGTGTCCTGACACAGTCCATCATGGGTCACACCAGCATCACCTCAGACACTCACCACACCCCTCAGGGGAGTCCTGACACAGCCCATCACGTGTCACACCAGCGTCCCCTCACATGCTGCTCACCACACCCCTCAGGGGCATTCTGACACAGACCATCACGGGTCACACCAGCGTCCCCTCAGACACTCACCATACCCCTCAGGGGCGTTCTGACACAGCCCATCTTGTGTCACACCAGCGTCCCCTCAGCTAGATCTCAGCACAGCCCACAGGGGTGTCCTGACACAGACCATCACGTGTCACACCAGCGTCCCCTCACATGCTGCTCACCACACCCCTCAGGGGTGTCCTGACAAGCCCATCACGGGTCATACCAGCGCCCCCTCAGACACTCACCTCAGGGGTGTTCTGACAAGCCCATCACGGGTCACCCCAACACGCCCGCAGACCTTTATTCCATCCCACTGGGATGGGACACCCTACACCCGCCCCACCACTGAGCCCTCACGTGGGTGGGACACTACCTTCATTCTGTGGCTTCACCAGGTCCAGCATCTGGCAGAGGCAGTCCTCGAAGGGCAGGGCCTCGATGGCCATGCTGTCCAGCCTGCGGCACTGCTCCTCATAGAAGTGCTCCAGCTCGAACATGGACAGGGCTCCGTCCCCATCCAAGTCCATGCAGCGAAACCAGTACTCGATGCTGTGGTCACAACGGCTCAGGGTGGGCCTTCGCCCAGGTGTGAGCCTGGACAAGTGCACCCCTCCCCTCCATGGTCAGTCCCTCCATGGACTGACCCTCCTTGAAAGAAGGTCCATGGACACAAACCCCCATCCCTCTTTGACAGACCACTAAATGGATAGAACCACGGGCAGACCCGCCATGGAGAGACCCACATGGTCAGTCCATGGGCAGACCTGCCATGAACACATGAACAGAGCCACATGGACATAGCATGGACAGAGTCCCATGGACAGACCTGCCACGGACAGAGCCACATGGGCATAGTGTGGACAGAGTCCCATGAACAGACCTGCCACGGACAGAGCCACATGGGCATAGCGTGGACAGAGTCCCATAGACAGACCTGCCATGGACAGAGCCACATGGGCATAAGCGTGGACAGAGTCCCATGGACAGACCTGCCACGGACAGAGCCACATGGGCATAGCGTGGACAGAGTCCCATGGACAGACCTGCCACGGACAGAGCCACATGGACATAGCATGGACAGAGTCCCATGGACAGACCTGCCACAGACAGAGCCACATGGGCATAGCGTGGACAGAGTCCCATGGACAGACCTGCCACGGACAGAGCCACATGGGCATAGCGTGGACAGAGTCCCATGGACAGACCTGCCACGGACAGAGCCACATGGGCATAGCGTGGACAGAGTCCCATGGACAGACCTGCCACGGACAGAGCCACATGGGCATAGCGTGGACAGAGTCCCATAGACAGACCTGCCACGGACAGAGCCACATGGGTATAGCGTGGACAGAGTCCCATGGACAGACCTGCCACGGACAGAGCCACATGGACATAGCATGGACAGAGTCCCATGGACAGACCTGCCACGGACAGAGCCACATGGGCATAGCGCGGACAGAGTCCCATGGACAGACCTGCCACGGACAGAGCCACATGGACATAGCATGGACAGAGTCCCATGGACAGACCTGCCACGGACAGAGCCACATGGGCATAGCGTGGACAGAGTCCCATGGACAGACCTACCACGGACAGAGCCACATGGGCATAAGCGCGACAGAGTCCCATGGACAGACCTGCCACGGACAGAGCCACATGGGTATAGCGTGGACAGAGTCCCATGGACAGACCTGCCACGGACAGAGCCACATGGGCATAGCGTGGACAGAGTCCCATGGACAGACCTGCCACGGACAGAGCCACATGGGCATAGCGCGGACAGAGTCCCATGGACAGACCTGCCACGGACAGAGCCACATGGACATAGCATGGACAGAGTCCCATGGACAGACCTGCCACAGACAGAGCCACATGGGCATAGCGTGGACAGAGTCCCATGGACAGACCTGCCACGGACAGAGCCACATAGGCATAGTGTCATGGACAGAGTCCCATGGACAGATCTGCCACGGACAGAGTCACATGAACAGACCCGCCATGGACAGATCATGGGCAGACCCACATGAAGAGACCCCCATGGACAGATCTGGCACGGACGAACCATGGACAGACCCACCGTGGGGGAGGCGTCCATGGGGGCAGCTCGGGGCTGTTGGGGCCGTGCTGTGCCCACACCGACCTGGTCGGGGTTTTCTTGTCTTCTTCAGAGATCAGGAACCACACAAAGTCGGCGTAGCTGATCTTCCCTTCCTTCTGCACTTTCTTGCCCCTGGCATCAGGCCGGGAGAGACAGAGACCAGCTCAGGCACACACCAGGGGGCTGGCCCTACCCGTCCACCACGGGGCTGCCCAGGAGGGTCCTGTGCCAGGACAGGTCAGGAGAGGCCCTGTGCAGCAGGACCAGCCACCACCTGTTAGCGCATGACCTTGGGCTAGCCAGCGGGCAAACATAAGTGAAGTCAAGCGACAAGCGTGTCCTCTCACCAGAACCTCACGTGACACGGGCCTGAGGGGAGGCGTACCGTGTCACGGCCCCGGAGAAGATCCTCTCAATCATCCTGGTGGAGATGGCTGCAAGGAGAGAGTCGTGAGCCCCGCACGCTGCTGCTCCCGACTCACAGAACGGCCTGGTGGGGCCGTGACTCGCTCAGGACAGACCAGGGGGCTCAGGACAGGTCAGGAGGCTCCAGGACAGACCAGGGGCCGTGGCTCACTCAGGACAGACCAGGGGCTGTGACTCGCTCAGGACAGAGCAGGGGCCGTGGCTCGCTCAGGACAGACCAGGGGCCGTGGATCGCTCAGGACAGACCAGGGGCCGTAGGCTCGCTCAGGACAGACCAGGGGCCGTGGCTCACTCCAGGACAGACCAGGGGCTGTGACTCGCTCAGGACAGAGCAGGGGCCGTGGCTCGCTCAGGACAGACCAGGGCTGTGGCTCACTCAGGACAGACCAGGGGTCGTGGCTCGCTCAGGACAGACCAGGGGCCGTGACTCGCTCAGGACAGAGCAGGGGCCGTGGCTCGCTCAGGACAGAGCAGGGCCGTGGCTCGCTCAGGACAGACCAGGGGGCCGTGGCTCGCTCAGGACAGAGCAGGGGCCGTGGCTCGCTCAGGACAGACCAGGGGCCGTGACTCGCTCAGGACAGACCAGGGGCTGTGGCTTGCTCAGGACAGACCAGGGGGCCATGGCTCGCTCAGGACAGACCAGGGGCCGTGGCTCGCTCAGGACAGACCAGGGGGCTCAGGACAGGTCAGGAGGCTCAGGACAGACCAGGGGCCGTGGCTCACTCAGGACAGACCAGGGGCTGTGACTCGCTCAGGACAGAGCAGGGGCCGTGGCTCGCTCAGGACAGACCAGGGGCCGTGGCTCACTCAGGACAGACCAGGGGCCGTAGGCTCGCTCAGGACAGACCAGGGGCCGTGGCTCACTCCAGGACAGACCAGGGGCTGTGACTCGCTCAGGACAGAGCAGGGGCCGTGGCTCGCTCAGGACAGACCAGGGGCTGTGGCTCACTCAGGACAGACCAGGGGTCGTGGCTCGCTCAGGACAGACCAGGGGCCGTGACTCGCTCAGGACAGAGCAGGGGCCGTGGCTCGCTCAGGACAGAGCAGGGGCCGTGGCTCGCTCAGGACAGACCAGGGGCCGTGGCTCGCTCAGGACAGAGCAGGGGCCGTGGCTCGCTCAGGACAGACCAGGGGCCGTGACTCGCTCAGGACAGACCAGGGGCTGTGGCTTGCTCAGGACAGACCAGGGGCCATGGCTCGCTCAGGACAGACCAGGGGCCGTGGCTCGCTCAGGACAGACCAGGGGCTCAGGACAGGTCAGGAGGCTCAGGACAGACCAGGGGCCGTGGCTCACTCAGGACAGACCAGGGGCTGTGACTCGCTCAGGACAGAGCAGGGGCCGTGGCTCGCTCAGGACAGACCAGGGGCCGTGGATCGCTCAGGACAGACCAGGGGCCGTAGGCTCGCTCAGGACAGACCAGGGGCCGTGGCTCACTCAGGACAGACCAGGGGCTGTGACTCGCTCAGGACAGAGCAGGGGCCGTGGCTCGCTCAGGACAGACCAGGGGCTGTGGCTCACTCAGGACAGACCAGGGGGTCGTGGCTCGCTCAGGACAGACCAGGGCCGTGACTCGCTCAGGACAGAGCAGGGGCCGTGGCTCGCTCAGGACAGAGCAGGGGCCGTGGCTCGCTCAGGACAGACCAGGGGCCGTGGCTCGCTCAGGACAGAGCAGGGGCCGTGGCTCGCTCAGGACAGACCAGGGGCCGTGACTCGCTCAGGACAGACCAGGGGCTGTGGCTTGCTCAGGACAGACCAGGGGCCATGGCTCGCTCAGGACAGACCAGGGGCCGTGGCTCGCTCCAGGACAGACCAGGGGCCGTGGCTCACTCAGGACAGACCAGGGGCTGTGGCTCACTCAGGACAGACCAGGGGCTGTGGCTCGTTCAGGACAGACCAGGGGCCGTGACTCGCTCAGGACAGACCAGGGGGCCGTGGCTCGCTCAGGACAGACCAGGGGCTGTGGCTCGCTCAGGACAGACCAGGGGCTGTGGCTCACTCAGGACAGACCAGGGGCCGTGACTCGCTTAGGACAGAGCAGGGGCCGTGGCTCACTCAGGACAGACCAGGGGCTGTGGCTCGCTCAGGACAGACCAGGGGCCGTGGCTCGCTCAGGACAGACCAGGGGCCGTGGCTCACTCAGGACAGAGCAGGGGCCGTGGCTCGCTCAGGACAGACCAGGGGCTGTGGCTCGCTCAGGACAGACCAGGGGGCTCAGGGAAGACCAGGGGCTGTGACTCGCTCAGGACAGAGCAGGGACCGTGGCTCGCTCAGGACAGACCAGGGGCTGTGGCTCGCTCAGGACAGACCAGGGGCCGTGGCTCGCTCAGGACAGACCAGGGGCCGTGGCTCACTCAGGACAGACCAGGGGCTGTGGCTCACTCCAGGACAGACCAGGGGCTGTGGCTCGCTCAGGACAGACCAGGGGCCGTGGCTCGCTCAGGACAGACCAGGGGCCGTGGCTCGCTCAGGACAGACCAGGGGCTGTGGCTCGCTCAGGACAGACCAGGGGCTGTGGCTCGCCAGGACAGACCAGGGGGCTCAGGGAAGACCAGGGGCTGTGACTCGCTCAGGACAGAGCAGGGGCCGTGGCTCGCTCAGGACAGACCAGGGGCTGTGACTCGCTCAGGACAGACCAGGGGCCGTGGCTCCACTCAGGACAGACCAGGGGCTGTGGCTCACTCAGGACAGACCAGGGGCCGTGACTCGCTCAGGACAGACCAGGGGCCGTGGCTCGCTCAGGACAGACCAGGGGCCGTGGCTCGCCCAGGACAGACCAGGGCCGTGGCTCGCTCAGGACAGACCAGGGGCCGTGGCTCGCTCAGGACAGAGCAGGGGCTGTGACTCGCTCAGGACAGACCAGGGGCCGTGGCTCGCTCAGGACAGACCAGGGGCCATGGCTCGCTCAGGACAGACCAGGGGCTGTGGCTCACTCAGGACAGACCAGGGCCGTGACTCGCCTCAGGACAGACCAGGGGCCGTGGCTCGCCCAGGACAGACCAGGGCCGTGGCTCGCTCAGGACAGACCAGGGGCCGTGGCTCGCCCAGGACAGACCAGGGGCTGTGGCTCGCTCAGGACAGAGCAGGGGCTGTGACTCGCTCAGGACAGACCAGGGGGCCGTGACTCGCTCAGGACAGACCAGGGGCTGTGGCTCGCTCAGGACAGACCAGGGGCCGTGGCTCGCTCAGGACAGACCAGGGGCTGTGGCTCGCTCAGGACAGAGCAGGGGCCGTGGCTCGCTCAGGACAGACCAGGGGCCGTGGCTCGCTCAGGACAGACCAGGGGCTCAGGACAGACCAGGGGCTGTGACTCGCTCAGGACAGCAGGGGCCGTGGCTCGCTCAGGACAGACCAGGGGCTGTGGCTCGCTCAGGACAGACCAGGGGCCGTGACTTGCTTAGGACAGAGCAGGGGCCGTGGCTCGCTCAAGACAGACCAGGGGCTGTGGCTCACTCAGGACAGACCAGGGGCCGTGGCTCGCTCAGGACAGACCAGGGGCTGTGGCTCGCTCAGGACAGAGCAGGGGCCGTGGCTCACTCCAGGACAGACCAGGGGCTGTGACTCGCTCAGGACAGACCAGGGGCTGTGACTCGCTCAGGACAGACCAGGGGCTGTGACTCGCTCAGGACAGACCAGGGGCCGTGGCTCACTCAGGACAGACCAGGGGCTGTGACTCGCTCAGGACAGACCAGGGGCCGTGGCTCACTCCAGGACAGACCAGGGGCTGTGACTCGCTCAGGACAGACCAGGGGCCGTGGCTCGCTCAGGACAGACCAGGGGCCGTGGCTCACTCCAGGACAGACCAGGGGCTGTGACTCGCTCAGGACAGAGCAGGGGCCGTGGCTCACTCAGGACAGACCAGGGGCTGTGACTCGCTCAGGACAGAGCAGGGGCTGTGGCTCGCTCAGGACAGACCAGGGGCCGTGGCTCGCTCAGGACAGACCAGGGGCCGTGGCTCGCTCAGGACAGACCAGGGGCCGTGGCTCGCTCAGGACAGACCAGGGGCCATGGCTCGCTCAGGACAGACCAGGGGCCATGGCTCGCTCAGGACAGACCAGGGGCTGTGGCTCACTCAGGACAGACCAGGGGCCGTGACTCGCTCAGGACAGACCAGGGGCCGTGGCTCGCTCAGGACAGACCAGGGGCCGTGGCTCACCCAGGACAGACCAGGGGCCGTGGCTCGCTCAGGACAGACCAGGGGCCGTGGCTCACCCAGGACAGACCAGGGTTGTGGCTCGCTCAGGACAGACCAGGGCTGTGACTCGCTCAGGACAGACCAGGGGCCGTGGCTCACTCAGGACAGACCAGGGCCGTGGCTCGCTCAGGACAGATCAGGGTCGTGGCTCACTCAGGACAGACCAGGGTTGTGGCTCGCCTCAGGACAGACCAGGGGCTGTGACTCGCTCAGGACAGACCAGGGGCCGTGGCTCACTCCAGGACAGACCAGGGGCCGTGGCTCGCCAGGACAGATCAGGGCCGTGGCTCACTCAGGACAGACCAGGGGCCGTGGCTCACTCAGGACAGAGCAGGGGCCGTGGCTCGCTCAGGACAGACCAGGGCCGTGACTCGCTCAGGACAGACCAGGGGCTCAGGACAGACCAGGGGCCATGGCTCGCTCAGGACAGACCAGGGCCGTGACTCGCTCAGGACAGACCAGGGGCCGTGGCTCGCTCAGGACAGACCTGGGGCTGTGGCTCGCTCAGGACAGACCAGGGGCTGTGGCTCGCTCAGGACAGACCAGGGGCTGTGGCTTGCTCAGGACAGACCAGGGGCTCAGGACTGACCAGGGGCTCAGGACAGACCAGGGGGCTCAGGACAGACCAGGGGGCTCAGGACAGACCAGGGGGCTGTGGCTCACTCAGGACAGAGCAGCTCTGGTGGGCCCACGGCTCGCTCAGGACAGACTCAGGACAGACCGGCACTGTCCGCCTGTCCTCCTAGTCACAGCACAGGGTGGCCATGAAGCTGTACGAGCCGCAGCAGAGCTGTGGATGCTACACAACAGACTCTGTGTCATGGCAGCCCGGACCCCGGGCAGATGCTTCTGGACTCAGAGGGTCTGGGCGGGCTCTTCTCCCCAGATACCAGAGTATCATGTCATGGAAGCCGGACCCCGGGGCAGATGCTTCTGGACTCAGAGGGTCTGGGCGGGTTCTTCTCCCCAGATACCAGAGTATCATGTCATGGCAGCCCGGACCCCCCGGGCAGATGCTTCTGGACTCAGAGGGTCTGGCCGGGCTCTTCTCCCCCAGATACCAGACTGCTCCGGACAGTGCAGGCCCAGCTGCCACCAACTTCAAGTCCACTGAGGAAGAGATGGCCAGCACAGGCCTATGGACGCACACACAGACACTCCCCAGAAGGTCCCACGGACACACACTCACACCTACTCCCAGACTGTCCCACGGACACACACTCACACCTACTCCCAGACTGTCCCACAGACACACACTCATACCTTCTCCAACACTGTCCCATGGACACACACTCACACCTTCCAACACTGTCCCACAGACATACACTCACACCTTCTCCCAGACTGTCCCATGGTACACACCCACACGCTGTCTCAGACAGTCCCAAGGGCACGCACCTCACACCTCTTCCTGACTGTCCCAGGCACACACGCTCACACCCCTCCCACAGCATTCCCGAGGCCCCTAGTCTGGCCGTACCGTGGTCATTGTGCCGGGCGAGGTCGTCGGCGCCGATGAGCAGGTCGTGGTCCGTGTCGAGCTCCCAGAACTTGCAGTAGATGACGTAGAAGTGCTCAGAGGGAGAAGAATTCCGTCAGCTGGTTGATGTCCGCCTCCTCCTCCAGCAGCGCCACGTTCTGGAGCAGAGGATTGGAGCATGTGGGCAGGACAGACGCCCGCACCAGGCAGCCAGGGGCAAGCGTGCGGCACCAGGGAATGAGCGACAGCGTGTTTGTGAGCACAGGGGTGTGAGATGTCTGTGTGTGTGGAACAGGGTTGTGAGATGTGAGTGTGTGTGGAACAGGGGGTGTGAGTGTTTGTGAGCACAGGGTGTGTGAGATGTGAGTGTGTGGAACAGGGAGTGAGATGTGAGTGTGTGTGGAACAGGGTGTGTGAGATGTGAGTGTGTGTGGAACAGGGTTGTGAGATGTGAGTATGTGTGGAACAGGGTTGTGAGATGTGAGTGTGTGTGGAACAGGGTGTGTGAGGTGTGTGTGTGTGGAACAGGGTGTGTGAGATGTGAGTGTGTGTGGAACAGGGTTGTGAGATGTGAGTATGTGTGGAACAGGGTTGTGAGATGAGTGTGTGTGAACAGGGGGTGTGAGTGTTTGTGAGCACAGGGGTGTGAGATGTGTGTGGAACAGGGTGTGTGAGATGTGAGTGTGTGTGGAACAAGGGGTGTGAGATGTGAGTGTGTGTGGAACAGGGTGTGTGAGATGTGAGTGTGTGTGGAACAGGGGGTGTGGAGTGTGAGCACAGGGGTGTGTGTGAGATGTGTGTGGAACAGGGTGTGTGAGATGAGTGTGTGTGGAACAGGGTGTGTGAGATGTGAGTGTAAACGGAACAGGGTGTGAGATGTGAGTATGTGTGGAACAAGGGGGTGTGAGATGTGTGTGTGGAACAGAGGTGTGTGAGATGAGTGTGTGGAACAGGGGGTGTGAGTGTTTGTGAGCACAGGGTGTGTGTGAGATGTGTGTGGAACAAGGTGTGAGATGTGAGTGTGTGTGGAACAGGGTTGTGAGACGGAGTGTGTGTGGAACAGGGGTGTGAGATGAGTGTGTGTGGAACAGGGGTGTGAGACGTGAGTGTGTGTGGAACGGGTGTGAGATGTGAGTGTGTGTGGAACAGGGGTGTGAGACGTGAGTGTGTGTGGAACAGGGGTGTGAGATGTGAGTGTGTGTGGAACAGGGGTGTGAGATGTGAGTATGTGAGCACAGGGTGTGTGAGATGTGAGTGTGTGGAACAGGAGGGGTGTGAGATGTGAGTGTGTGTGGAACAGGGGTGTGAGATGTGAGTGTGTGGGGGACAGGGGGGGTGTGAGTTCTGACTGTGTGTGGAACAGGGGTGTGTGCGACGCTGGTGGGGGCTGCTTGGCCCCAAGCACATTCTGCCATCCAGAGTCATAAAGTCACACAAAGCCGTTCCCGATGCCGCCCGGCCGCCCACTGTGACCGGTGCAGCTTCAGGGAAATGCAGACGCCTCTTGGCAAATGCACTTGCTCTGCGCCTGCAGGGCCCCAGAGCTCATTGGGGCGCGTCCTCCAACACACGGGACGCCGTGGAGTGTGTGTGTGAGCGTGTCCATGTGCGGCGTGCGCACGCCCAGAGCCCTGGGCCCACCTGCAGGAAGGTGCTCCTCCGCAGCTCCGCACACGTGATCCTGCCCGACCAGGACCTGTTCACCGTGTAGAAGATCCTCTGGATCACCTGCAGGGCGAGGCCTCACTGAGCTCCAAGGGCAGCCCAGGGACACACGGGACAGCCCAGGGGACACACGGGACAGCCCAGGGGACACACGGGACAGCCCAGGGGACACACGGGACAGCCCAGGGGACACATGTGACAGCTCAGGGGGACACACGGGACAGCTCAGGGGGGACACACAGGGCAGCCCAGGGGACACACGGGGCAGCCCAGGGGACACATGTGACAGCTCAGGGGGGACACACAGGGGAGCTCAGGGGACACACGGGACAGCCCAGAGGGACACACGGGACAGCCCAGGGGACACACGGGACAGCTCAGGGGGACACACGGGACAGCTCAGGGGGACACACAGGACAGCCCAGGGACACATGTGGCAGCTCAGGGGACACACGGGACAGCTCAGGGGGACACAAAGGACAGCTCAGGGCACATCCCGGTCAGCAGGACAGAGCCTGAGACGCATGGCCCTGTGCAGCCAGCAGAGGGCATGCGTGCAACAGGGATCAGACTGTGCCAGCAGCAGTGCGCGCGCCTGTGTGTGTGTGTGTGTGTGTGTGTGTGTGTGTGCTGTTGTGCACTGAGGCTGAGAAAGGGCACCTGGTCTGAATGTGCGTGCAGCCCGCTGCAAGGCTGCCTGTGTGCATCAGCCCCGGGGCTGCAGGGAGCTCGCTCCAGAGCTGGACTCCTCACAGCATGACTGGGTCTGAGTCCTGAGTGAGCGTCCAGCAGGCGGGCAGGGCCACAAACAGAGACACACAGCAGGCGGCAGGGCCACGAACAGCTGACACACAGCAGGCGGCAGGGCCACGAACAGCGACACACAGCAGGCGGCAGGGCCACGCACCACAGATACGTAGAGGCTGCAGGGAGCTCTCTCCAGAGCTGGACTCCTCACAGCATGACTGGGTCTGAGTGGGTGGTGACTGAGCGCCCAGCAGGGCCACGCACGACACCCAGGGCCACGCACCACGACACCCAGGGCCACGCACCACGACACACAGGGCCACGGACCCACGACACACAGGGCCACGCACAACACACAGGGCCACACCACGACACTCAGGGCCACGCACCACGACACACAGGGCCACGCACCACAACATCCAGGGCCACACACCACGACACACAGGGCCACGCACCATGACCCCCAGGGCCACGCCACGACACACAGGGCACGCACCACGACACCCAGGGCCACGCACCACGACACCCAGGGCCACACACCATGACACCCAGTGCCACACACCACAACACCCAGGGCCGCTCAACACGACACCCAGGGCCACGCACCACGACACCCAGGGCCACACACCACGACACCCAGGGCCACGCATGACAACACCCAGGGCTGCTCACCATGACATACAGGGCCACGCACCACGACACACAGGGCCACACACAACACCCAGTGCCACGCACAACACCCAGCGCCGCCACCACGACACCCAGGGCCCCGCACCACGACACCCAGGGCCACGCACCACGACACCCAGGGCCGCTCACCACGACACCCAGGGCCACGCACCACGACACCCAGCAGCTAGCCTGAGCTGCCCCAGCACCCCACTCAGTTACTCTCTGTCCACAAAGCACCTGGACACCCCAAGTGTTCTCTCCCTGGACGTGCTCACCTGGATGCCCACTGCCCTTCCCTAGGATGTGCCCACCTGGTGCCCGCTGCCCTCCCCCTAGCACATGCCCACCAGAACACCTGTGCCACTGCTCCTGGCCTTGGACAGCGTGACCTGTCCCCCCCGGCCTGTCTCTCGGCCACGGTAAGGCGGCTGTGTCAGTGGCTTCCTGGCCCCTGTGCAGACGCTGACAGTGGACACTGGGCAGTGATGCGGGTGCAGTCCCCGGTGTCTTCCCTAGCCCCAGGGCATTCACGGGTGGCACACAGTGTCACAGGAGCACAGCGGCCTGGCACTGCCTATCTGATACCCGGCCTGCTGGACTCGGCTGCAGTCGCTGGGTACTCACAGTGGTGATGTAGCGTGAGTGGAACTCGGACGCCTCCTTCAGGAAGGACAGGCCAGGGTGGGTGTTCACCACATCCTAGGGACAGAGACGGGCGCTGACGGAGACAACCACGAGCCCTGGGACAGTCGGGAAGGGGAGCACGCCCCTGCCACAGCCCTGCACCGGGGTCTGCAGAGACCACCACTCACACACGGACAGGCGGGTTCTGCAGAGACCATCACTCACTCACGGACAGGCGGGTTCTGCAGAGACCATCACTCACTCAAGGACAGGCGGGTTCTGCAGAGACCATCACTCACAGACAGGCGGGCTCTGCAGAGACCATCACTCACTCACGGACAGGCGGGTTCTGCAGAGACCATCACTCACTCACGGACAGGCGGGTTCTGCAGAGACCATCACTCACGGACAGGCGGGTTCTGCAGAGACCATCACTCATGGACAGGCGGGTTCTGCAGAGACCATCACTCATGGACAGGCGGGTTCTGCAGAGACCATCACTCACTCACAGACAGGCGGGTTCTGCAGAGACCATCACTCATGGACAGGCGGGTTCTGCAGAGACCATCACTCACTCACAGACAGGCGGGTTCTGCAGAGACCATCACTCATGGACAGGCGGGTTCTGCAGAGACCATCACTCATGGACAGGCGGGTTCTGCAGAGACCATCACTCATGGACAGGCGGGTTCTGCAGAGACCATCACTCATGGACAGGCGGGTTCTGCAGAGACCATCACTCACAGACAGGCGGGCTCTGCAGAGACCATAACTCACACACGGACAGGCGCGCTCAGCAGAGACCATCACTCACTCACGGACAGGTGGGGTCTGCAGAGACCATCACTCACAGACAGGCGGGCTCTGCAGAGACCATAACTCACACACGGACAGGCGCCGCTCAGCAGAGACCATCACTCACTCACGGACAGGCGGGGTCTGCAGAGACCACCACTCACTCACGGACAGGCGGGCTCTGCAGAGACCATCACTCACTCACGGACAGGCGGGTTCTGCAGAGACCATCACTCACTCATGGACAGGCGGGTTCTGCAGAGACCATCACTCACAGACAGGCGGGCTCTGCAGAGACCATCACTCACTCATGGACAGGCGGGTTCTGCAGAGACCATCACTCACAGACAGGCGGGTTCTGCAGAGACCATAACTCACACACGGACAGGCGGGTTCTGCAGAGACCATCACTCACTCATGGACAGGCAGGTTCTGCAGAGACCATCACTCACTCAAGGACAGGCGGGTTCTGCAGAGACCATCACTCACAGACAGGCGGGCTCTGCAGAGACCATAACTCACACACGGACAGGCGCTCAGCAGAGACCACCACTCACGGACAGGCGGGCTCTGCAGAGACCATCACTCACTCACGGGCAGGCGGGCTCTGCGGAGACCATCACTCATGGACAGGCGGGTTCTGCAGAGACCATCACTCATGGACAGGCGGGCTCTGCAGAGACCATCACTCACTCATGGACAGGCGGGTTCTGCAGAGACCATCACTCAAGGACAGGCGGGCTCTGCAGAGACCATCACTCACACACAGACAGGCGGGTTCTGCAGAGACCATCACTCCACACACAGACAGGCGGGTTCTGCAGAGACCATCACTCACACACAGACAGGCGGGCTCTGCAGAGACCATCACTCACTCACGGACAGGCGGGTTCTGCAGAGACCATCACTCACACACGGACAGGCGGGCTCTGCAGAGACCATCACTCACAGACAGGCGGGCTCTGCAGAGACCATCATTCACTCACAGACAGGCGGGTTCTGCAGAGACCACCACTCACTCACTGCCGTCCCTGAGTGACCCTCAGGAAGGGTCAAGGGGCTGCCGTCCCTGCCCGTGGGCGAGCGTGGCACACTGAGCCGCACCTGAAGGAAGGGCACGAAATCCTCCTGAACCAGGTAGTCGCAGCCGGGCTCACGAGCAGCTGCACAAACTTGGCGGCATCATCGTGGCAGCTGTGCAGGACCCTGCGTGGAGAGACGCCAGCTGTGTGCCCCTCTCCAGGGTCCTCGGCAAGGACATTCGGGTCCCGTGCACACAAGCACGCACACTCAGCCGTGTGCCCCTCAGCCAAGGTCCTCGGCAAGGACATAGTAGTCCGTGCACACAAGCACGCACACACACACCAGCCGTGTGCCCCACAGCCAGGGTCCTCGGCAAGGACATACGGGTCCGCGCACACAAGCACGCACACTCAGCTGTGTGCCCCGTCAGCCAGGGTCCTTGGCAAGGACATATGGGTCCGTGCACACAAGCACGCACACACATACACCAACCATGTGCCCCGTCAGCCAGGGTCCTCGGCAAGGACATACTGGTCCGTGCACACAAGCACGCACACACACCAGCCGTGTGCCCCTCAGTCAAGGTCCTCAGCAAGGACATACGGGTCCGTGCACACAAGCATGACACACACACACACACACAAGGCCGTGTGCCCCTCAGCCAGGGTCCTCGGCAAGGACATACGGGTCCGTGCACACAAGCATGCACACACACACACCAACCATGTGCCCGCCAGCCAGGGTCCTCGGCAGGACATACGGGTCCGTGCACACAAGCACGCACACACACACACAAGGCCGTGTGCCCCGTCAGCCAGGGTCCTTGGCAAGGACATACTGGTTCGTGCACACAAGCACGCACACACACACCAGCCATGTGACCCTCAGCCAGGGTCCTCGGCAGGACTTACTGGTCCGTGCACAGAAGCACGCACACACACACACAAGGCCGTGTGCCCCATCAGCCAGGGTCCTCGGCAAGAACATAGGGGTCCGTGCACACAAGCACGCACACACACACATCAGCCGTGTGCCCCTCAGCCAGGGTCCTCGGCAAGGACATACGGGTCCGTGCACACAAGCACACACACACACATAGCCGTGTGCCCCATCAGCAGGGTCCTCGGCTGGGCCACGTGGGCCCAGGGGTGCCTGCACACAAGCACGCACGCACACACACACGCCAGCATGTGCCCTGTCAGGATCCTGAGCAGGGACATATGGGCCCGGGTGTGAAAAGAGAGACACACACAGACACACACGGACGCCAACTGCGTGTCCTGTCAAGGAGGGTCCTGAGCAGAGGAGGTCAGGCACACGCACACACACGCACAGACACACACACAGACACACGCAGACACACACACACTGTGCCTTGTGCCCTGTCAGTCAGGCCCTAAGCAGAGGAGGGCGGGCCACAGGGGAGACCCCGGCAGTGCCGCCCAGGGGCGACCCCCACTCCTGCCCAGTACGGCCCCGCAGGTGACCCCGCCCCATGCCGGGACTCACTTTCTCCACATGGCGATGAATTTGTGCACAGAGACGGAGCCCGTGCGCCGCCCCTGCGCCGTAGAAGAGCGGCCCCTTCCAGTAGAGCGGGCAGCCGCAGGCCTGCAAGGGAGCAGAGACTGCGCTGCCGGCCCCGCCCACGCCCCGCCCACGCCCCGCCCACGGCCCTCCCACATCCTGCCCGCGGCCCCGCCCAAGCCCCTCCCGCATTCCCGCCGCGCCCCGCCTAAGCACCTCCCTCATGCCGCCTGCGGCCCCAAGCACCTCCCGCATCCCGCCGCGGCCCCGCCACAGCCCCTCTCGCATCCCGCCGCGGCCCTCCCACAGCCCCTCCCGCATCCCGCCCGGCGCCCCGTCCACAGCCCTCCCCGCATCCCGCCTGCGCGCCCCTCCCAAAGCCCCTCCCACATCCCGCCCGCGGCCCCGCCACAGCCCCTCCCCCATCCTGCCCGAGGCCCCGCCCAAGCCCCCTCCCACGGCCCCGCCCACAGCCCCTCCCCGCATCCCGCCCGGGCCCGCCCACAGCCCCTCCCGCGGCCCCTCCCACAGCCCCTCTCGCAGCCCCTCCCACAGCCCCCCCACGCCCCAGGGGCTGCAGCAGGTGGGAGCCCGGCCCCTTTACCCGAGGCCCCTTCACCCGCAGCAGAGTGCGGGGTGGGGGTCGCGCTGCAGGAGTCTTCAGTAACAGACCCCTCCTGTGACACTGAGGGGACGGGAACCTAGTCCCACTGACCCCGAGTGACAGTGACGTCACCATCACCCCCTGAGGTGATTCTGAGCCCTGGGCTGACGTGGCTTGGATCACAGTGACCCTCCAGTCCCAGAGAGCCCTAGGTCATCACGACCCCTGGGTCAGTGTCCCCGAGGTCACAGTGGCTCCTGAGGTCACAGGGAGAACCGAGACCACATGACCCCTTAGGCCACAGTGATCCTTTAGGCCAGTGAGCCCTTAGACCAGTGAGCCCTTAGGCCAGTGACCCCTTAGGCCAGTGACCCCTTAGGCCACAGTGACCCCTTAGACCACAGTGACCCCTTAGACCACAGTGACCCCTTAGGCCACAGTGACCCCCTTAGACCAGTGACCCCTTAGACCAGTGACCCCTTAGACCAGTGACCCCTTAGGCTAGTGACCCCTTAGACCAGTGACCCCCCAGGTTCACAATGATCCCTAAGGTCCCTCTGGCCCCTCTGATGAAACTGTCCCTGAGGTCACACCAGCCCTTGAGGTCACAGTGGAGACTGAGGTCACACCAGCCCCTGAGGTCACAGTACCCTGAAACAGAACTGGCCCCTAGGTCACAGTGAGCCCTACGGTCACAGTGAAGCCTGAGACCACAGTGAATCCTAGGTTCAAGATGACCCTTGAGGCCCAACTGGCCCCTAGGTCACAGTGAGCCCTACGGTCACAGTGAAGCCTGAGACCACAGTGAATCCTAGGTTCAAGATGACCCTTGAGGCCCAACTGGCCCCTAGGTCACAGTGAGCCCTGCGGTCACAGTGAAGCCTGAGACCACAGTGAATCCTAGGTTCAAGATGACCCTTGAGGCCCAACTGGCCCCTAGGTCACAGTGAGCCCTGCGGTCACAGTGAAGCCTGAGACCACAGTGAATCCTAGGTTCAAGATGACCCTTGAGGCCCAACTGGCCCCTAGGTCACAGTGAGCCCTGAGGTCCCCCTGGCCCAAGTCCCCGTGTCCTGCCACGCCGGCCCCCACGTGCCGTGTCCAGCAGCGCAGCTCCCGTGCTGAGCCGGAGGCAGCGGTCAGGCCTCGCCCACACCCACCTTGGCCACGCGCCCATGTCGTCCATGGTGGCTCTCTCCCGCGGGAAGTCGGCGAAGGTCCTCTCGATGTGGGCGATGACGGCGCCGACATTGACCGTGTCCTGTGGGCGCCCTCTGGGGAAGTAGAAGGTGGGAATGTTCTGGCTGGTGGCTGGTGGCAGGGGGCTCGCCCCTCCTGCGCTGGATCTGGCCAAAGACAGGAGAGGCCTGATGACCCAGACGGCACGAGCTCCCGCATGCACAGGCCCGAGGAGTGCTCCCACTGCGCACAGGCCCGAGGAGCCGGGACGGCACGAGCCCCGCTGCGCACAGGCCCGAGGAGCCGGGACGGCACGAGCTCCCGCTACGCAAAGGCCCGAGGAGCCGGGACGGCACGAGCTCCCGCGCAAAGGCCCGAGGAGCCGGGACGGCACGTGCTCCCGCCGCACAAAGGCCCGAGGAGCCGGGACGGCACGAGCTCCCGCTGCGCAAAGGCCCGAGGAGCCGGGACGGCACGTGCTCCCGCCGCACAAAGGCCCGAGGAGCCGGGACGGCACGAGCTCCCGCTGCGCAAAGGCCCGAGGAGCCGGGACGGCACGAGCCCCGCGCAAAGGCCCGAGGAGTGCTCCCGCTGCGCAAAGGCCAGAGGAGCCGGGACGGCATGTGCTCCCGCTGCACAAAGGCCCGAGGAGTGCTCCCGCTGCGCAAAGGTCCGAGGAGCCGGGACAGCACGTGCTCCCGCTGCATGGGACGCTCGAGTGTGCGTAAGGGCTGATCGGGCGCCCAGCCCATGGCCCCCACTCGGGGTCTCCTTGTACGTGAGCAGAGGGGCATCTGGAAGCGCCTGCAAGGGAGAGCAGAGCCGCAGGGCTGTGGGGGCAGGCACCCTAGGGTGGGGGGTCAGAGCAGGACGCAGGGGTGTGACCTCCAGGGGGTCAGAGCAGGACGCAGGGGTGTGACCTCCAGGGGGTCAGAGCAGGACGCAGGGGTGTGACCTCCAGGGGGTCAGAGCAGGATGCAGGGGTGTGACCTCCAGGGGTCAGAGCAGGACGCAGAGGTGTGACCTCCAGGGGGTCAGAGCAAGACGCAGGGGTGTGACCTCCAGGGGTCAGAGCAGGACGCAGGGGTGTGACCTCCAGGGGGTCAGAGCAGGATGCAGGGTGTGACCTCCAGGGGTCAGAGCAGGACGCAGGGGGTGACCTCCAGGGGTCAGAGCAGGACGCAGGGTGTGACCTCCAGGGGGTCAGAGCAGGACGCCAGGGGTGTGACCTTCACGGGGTCAGAGCAGGACGCAGGGGTGTGACCTCCAGGGGTCAGAGCAGGACGCAGGGTGTGACCTCCAGGCGCCCTGTGCACAGGAGCTGCAGCAGTGCATGAGGGTACAGGCAGCATCAGGACCACCCTCCAGGGTTAGGGGCGTTAGGAAAACTATAGGAAGGATGGAACTAGGTTGCTCCACGCAGGCGAGTGTGACCCTTTCAGTATACAAGATATACTGAGATACAAGATACATGAGAACAAGTTACTCAGTCACCCTGGTGCAGATAATAAGCAAGAAGGACCTTGAGGGGACCATCTAGATTACATGAAGCTCATGAAGTTAAGATGTATTACTTTAAACAGCTCTCTCTCTCTCTCTCTCTCTCTCTCTCTCTCTCTCTCTCTCTCTCGTGTTTTACTTAAGAGATAATCTCGATAGAAGGGATTAGTCCGTGGCATTACCTTTGTTTATACCTGTAATAGGGGTGGCACGCCCTTCTGGAAGCTGTTTAGGGTTCTCTGTTGGCAGGAACTCCCTGTCACAGATGGATGACTGTGGTGCATATAAGGGGAGGCAGAGCCTGGCCAGTCCTATTTGATATGCCAAAAACAGTCACAACAATAGACCTCATTCCCATGACCTGAAGGAATGGTTTGAGGCCCTTCGTGCGCCTGGAGCAGAGGCCCTTGAGCACACTAGCATGCGGCAGGGACAAACGGAGATATTACTGGCGCCCGCTTGAGCAAATTGATGAACACGGGAGACAAGGGACAGCGATATAGAAGGGGACTGACTTGAGGTTCCCTGGTCTCCTTCTTTCCTTTTCCCCTTCTTCTGGGTAATTCCTCTCGGGTGAGGTGCTCTCTCTTTGGTGGGAGACTCAGGCTCTCTTGTATGGTCTAAGCTCGGACCAGAGCTAGAGTTCTTCCATTACACTGGATTGTGGTGGTGGAGCTTTAGGACTATTAAAAGCCTTTTTGGAACTGCGCTGGACTCGTGAGTTTTCATCCGTTCCCCCGCCCCCTCGGAGGTAGAAGAGAACGTCTGTCCTGACACTGCCGGGGACCCCCGGCGGCTCCCCGACATTCAGTGACACCAGACAGGGCAGCAACAGATGAAACAGTAACCAGGAAATAGAGGGACAGAGCCGAGGAGTCCGGAGAAAACAGCCCTGGGAGGATAGCCCTGAGCTGAAAGGCCCAAGGAAAAGGTCACACAGGAGACGCCCTGGGAGAGGACCGGAAGCATCAAGCTTTGAACATGGACATCTGGAGGTGAGAGGCCCTGAGGAGAGGAGCTGCACAGACCCCAGAGAGCAGCCTGCAGGGACCCCACGAGAGGAGCCGCACAGACCCCAGAGAGAGCAGCCTGCAGGGACCCCACGAGAGGAGCCGCACAGACCCCAGAGAGCAGCCTGCAGGGACCCCACGAGAGGAGCCGCACAGACCCCAGAGAGAGCAGCCTGCAGGGACCCCACGAGAGGAGCCGCACAGACCCCAGAGAGAGCAGCCTGCAGGGACCCCACGAGAGGAGCCGCACAGACCCCAGAGAGCAGCCTGCAGGGACCCCACGAGAGGAGCCACACAGACCCCAGAGAGCAGCCTGCAGGGACCCCCGAGAGGAGCCGCACAGACCCCAGAGAGCAGCCTGCAGGGACCCCACGAGAGGAGCCGCACAGACCCCAGAGAGAGCAGCCTGCAGGGACCCCACGAGAGGAGCCGCACAGACCCCAGAGCGAGCAGCCTGCAGGGACCCCACGAGAGGAGCCGCACAGACCCCAGAGAGAGCAGCCCGCAGGGACCCCACGAGAGGAGCCGCACAGACCCCAAGAGAGAGCAGCCCCGCAGGGACCCTACGAGAGGAGCCGCACAGAACCCAGAGAGCAGCCCGCATGGACCCCACGAGAGGAGCCGCACAGACCCCAGAGAGAGCAGCCTGCAGGGACCCCACGAGAGGAGCCGCACAGACCCCAGAGAGAGCAGCCTGCAGGGACCCCACGAGAGGAGCCGCACAGACCCCAGAGAGCAGCCCGCATGGACCCTACGAGAGGAGCCGCACAGACCCCAGAGAGCAGCCTGCAGGGGACCCCACGAGAGGAGCCGCACAGACCCCAGAGAGCAGCCCGCAGGGACCCACAAGAGGAGCCACACAGACCCCAGAGAGAGCAGCCCGAAGGGACCCCACGAGAGGAGCCGCACAGACCCCAGAGAGAGCAGCCTGCAGGGACCCCACGAGAGGAGCCGCACAGACCCCAGAGAGAGCAGCCTGCAGGGACCCCACGAGAGGAGCCGCACAGACCCCAGAGAGCAGCCTGCAGGGACCCCACGAGAGGAGCCGCACAGACCCCAGAGAGCAGCCCGCAGGGACCCTACGAGAGGAGCCACACAGACCCCAGAGAGAGCAGCCTGCAGGGACCCCACGAGAGGAGCCGACAGACCCCAGAGAGAGCAGCCCGCAGGGACCCCACGAGAGGAGCCGCACAGACCCCAGAGAGAGCAGCCTGCAGGGACCCCACGAGAGGAGCCACACAGACCCCAGAGAGCAGCCTGCAGGGACCCTACGAGAGGAGCCACACAGACCCCAGAGAGCAGCCTGCAGGGACCCCACGAGAGGAGCCACACAGACCCCAGAGAGAGCAGCCTGCAGGGACCCCACGAGAGGAGCCGCACAGACCCCAGAGAGCAGCCTGCAGGGACCCCACGAGAGGAGCCACACAGACCCCAGAGAGCAGCCTGCAGGGACCCCACGAGAGGAGCCACACAGACCCCAGAGAGAGCAGCCCGCAGGGACCCCACGAGAGGAGCCGCACAGACCCCAGAGAGAGCAGCCCGCAGGGACCCCACGAGAGGAGCCGCACAGACCCCAGAGAGCAGCCTGCAGGGACCCCACGAGAGGAGCCGCACAGACCCCAGAGAGAGCAGCCTGCAGGGACCCCACGAGAGGAGCCGCACAGACCCCAGAGAGCAGCCTGCAGGGACCCCACGAGAGGAGCCACACAGACCCCAGAGAGAGCAGCCCGCAGGGACCCTACGAGAGGAGCCGCACAGACCCCAGAGAGAGCAGCCTGCAGGGACCCCTACGAGAGGAGCCGCACAGACCCCAGAGAGAGCAGCCTGCAGGGACCCCACGAGAGGAGCCGCACAGACCCCAGAGAGAGCAGCCTGCAGGGACCCCACGAGAGGAGCCGCACAGACCCCAGAGAGCAGCCTGCAGGGACCCCACGAGAGGAGCCACACAGACCCCAGAGAGAGCAGCCCGCAGGGGACCCTACGAAGAGGAGCCGCACAGACCCCAGAGAGCAGCCTGCAGGGACCCCACGAGAGGAGCCACACAGACCCCAGAGAGAGCAGCCTGCAGGGACCCCACGAGAGGAGCCGCACAGACCCCAGAGAGCAGCCTGCAGGGACCCCACGAGAGGAGCCGCACAGACCCCAGAGAGAGCAGCCTGCAGGGACCCCACGAGAGGAGCCGCACAGACCCGAGAGAGCAGCCTGCAGGGACCCCACGAGAGGAGCCGCACAGACCCCAGAGAGAGCAGCCTGCAGGGACCCCACGAGAGGAGCCACACAGACCCAGAGAGAGCAGCCTGCAGGGACCCTACGAGAGGAGCCACACAGACCCCAGAGAGCAGCCTGCAGGGACCCTACGAGAGGAGCCACACAGACCCCAGAGAGCAGCCCGCAGGGACCCCACAAGAGGAGCCGCACAGACCCCAGAGAGAGCAGCCCGCAGGGACCCCACGAGAGGAGCCACACAGACCCCAGAGAGAGCAGCCTGCAGGGGACCCCACGAGAGGAGCCGCACAGACCCCAGAGAGAGCAGCCTGCAGGGACCCCACGAGAGGAGCCGCACAGACCCCAGAGAGCAGCCTGCAGGGACCCCACGAGAGGAGCCGCACAGACCCCAGAGAGAGCAGCCTGCAGGGACCCCACGAGAGGAGCCGCACAGACCCCAGAGAGCAGCCTGCAGGGACCCTACGAGAGGAGCCCCCAGACCCCAGAGAGCAGCCTGCAGGGACCCCACGAGAGGAGCCGCACAGACCCCAGAGAGAGCAGCCCGCAGGGACCCCTACAAGAGGAGCCGCACAGACCCCAGAGAGAGCAGCCCGCAGGGACCCCCACGAGAGGAGCCACACAGACCCCAGAGAGAGCAGCCTGCAGGGACCCTACGAGAGGAGCCGCACAGACCCCAGAGAGAGCAGCCTGCAGGGACCCCTACGAGAGGAGCCGCACAGACCCCAGAGAGAGCAGCCTGCAGGGACCCCACGAGAGGAGCCGCACAGACCCCAGAGAGCAGCCTGCAGGGACCCCACGAGAGGAGCCACACAGACCCCAGAGAGCAGCCTGCAGGGACCCCACGAGAGGAGCCGCACAGACCCCAAGAGAGAGCAGCCTGCAGGGACCCCACGAGAGGAGCCGCACAGACCCCAGAGAGAGCAGCCTGCAGGGACCCCACGAGAGGAGCCGCACAGACCCCAGAGAGCAGCCTGCAGGGACCCCACGAGAGGAGCCGCACAGACCCCAGAGAGCAGCCTGCAGGGACCCCACGAGAGGAGCCACACAGACCCCAGAGAGCAGCCTGCAGGGACCCCACGAGAGGAGCCACACAGACCCCAGAGAGAGCAGCCTGCAGGGACCCTACGAGAGGAGCCGCACAGACCCCAGAGAGCAGCCTGCAGGGACCCTACGAGAGGAGCCGCACAGACCCCAGAGAGAGCAGCCTGCAGGGACCCCACGAGAGGAGCCGCACAGACCCCAGAGAGAGCAGCCTGCAGGGACCCCACGAGAGGAGCCGCACAGACCCCAGCGAGCAGCCTGCAGGGACCCCACGAGAGGAGCCACACAGACCCCAGAGAGAGCAGCCTGCAGGGACCCCACGAGAGGAGCCACACAGACCCCAGAGAGCAGCCCGCAGGGACCCCACGAGAGGAGCCACACAGACCCCAGAGAGAGCAGCCTGCAGGGACCCCACGAGAGGAGCCGCACAGACCCCAGAGAGAGCAGCCTGCAGGGACCCCACGAGAGGAGCCGCACAGACCCCAGAGAGAGCAGCCTGCAGGGACCCCAACGAGAGGAGCCGCACAGACCCCAGAGAGAGCAGCCTGCAGGGACCCCATGAGAGGAGCCAGACAGACCCCAGAGAGCAGCCTGCAGGGACCCCACGAGAGGAGCCACACAGACCCCCAGAGAGCAGCCTGCAGGGACCCCACGAGAGGAGCCGCACAGACCCCAGAGAGAGCAGCCTGCAGGGACCCCACGAGAGGAGCCGCACAGACCCCAGAGAGAGCAGCCTGCAGGGGACCCCACGAGAGGAGCCGCACAGACCCCAGAGAGCAGCCTGCAGGGACCCCACGAGAGGAGCCAGCACAGACCCCAGAGAGCAGCCTGCAGGGACCCTACGAGAGGAGCCGCACAGACCCCAGAGAGCAGCCTGCAGGGACCCCACGAGAGGAGCCGCACAGACCCCAGAGAGAGCAGCCTGCAGGGACCCCACGAGAGGAGCCGCACAGACCCCAGAGAGAGCAGCCTGCAGGGACCCCACGAGAGGAGCCGCACAGACCCCAGAGAGCAGCCTGCAGGGACCCCTACGAGAGGAGCCGCACAGACCCCAGAGAGAGCAGCCTGCAGGGACCCCACGAGAGGAGCCCCCCCCCAGACCCCAGAGAGCAGCCTGCAGGGACCCCACGAGAGGAGCTGCACAGACCCCAGAGAGAGCAGCCCGCAGGACCCCACGAGAGGAGCCGCACAGACCCCAGAGAGCAGCCTGCAGGGGAAGGCTTTGCTGCACAGACCCCAGAGAGAGCAGCCTGCGAGACCGCGGTGGAGGAGTTTCGCAGAGAGCAGCAAGAGAGGAAACAATGGAGCATTCGAGAAAAGCTCCAGGAGCCTCCAGCCTGGCTCTTTATTCCGCGATCCCAGTATCTATCACCTGGACACGGTCTCGGGCCTAAGGGGCAGTGAGCACTGCCGGGACCCAGCAGCTGCGGCCATGGTCAGCCCTTGGCCCCAGGAACGATAAGGCTAAGGACCCCACAGGCAGTCCCTGGAGCCTGGGGCGCTGGGACCTCCTTGAGGGGAGCCACAATCCCCCAATAGTTATTTTTAAGCCTTAACGGAGACACAGACTGCACACATGCAGACACAGAGACACGCACACAGACACGCACACAACATAGACACGCATGTACCAACATACAGATGCACACACGCACACACACGCGCACACACACACACACACACACACACACACACACACACAGAGCAAGGCCCGACAGCCAAACAGAAAACAGTGCGTGCAGACACGGGAGCTGTGGGCTAACTGAGGACGGAAATAGCGCCCGCAACACAGCTGCAGCCGCAGAGCCACCGGCCTCTCCTGGCAAGCTGCTGCGCTGTGCTCACAGGGTGCGGCTCTCAGGGGGGCTCTCGGCTCTCAGGGTGCTCTCAGGCTCTCAGGGTGCTCTCAAAGCCGCCCCTCAGGGTGCGGCTCTCAGGGGGCTCTCAGGGTGCGGCCTCAGGGGGCTCTCTGGGCGCGGCCTCTCAGGGGCTCTCAGGGTGCGGCCATCGGGCCTCAGGGGCCTCTCAGGAGGCTCTCAGGGGGGCCTCAGGGTGCTCTCAGGGTGCGGCTCTCAGGGTGCGGCTCTCAGGGGTCTCTCAGGAGGCCTCTCAGGGTGCAGCCTCAGGGGGCCTCAGGGTGCGGCTCTCAGGGGGGCTCCTCAGGAGGCTCTCAGGGGGGCTCTCAGGGGGCCTCAGGAGGCTCTCAGGGGGCTCTCAGGGGGCCTCAGGAGGCCTCAGGGGGCTCTCAGGGTGCAGCTCTCAGGGGGTTCCTCAGGGGGCCTCCAGGGTGCGGCCTCAGGGGGCCTCCTCAGGGTGCGGCTCTCAGGGGGCTCTCTGGGTGCGGCTCTCATGGGGCTCTCAGGGGGCCTCTCAGGGTGCGGCTCTCAGGGTGCGGCCATCGGGGGCTCTCAGGGGGCTCCTCAGGGTGCAGCTCTCAGGGGGCTCTCAGGGGCTCCTCAGGGTGCGGCTCTCAGGGGGGCTCTCAGGGTGCGGCTCTCAGGGGCCTCAGGGGGCTCTCAGGGTGCGGCCTCAGGGGGCTCTCAGGGGGCCCTCAGGGTGCAGCTCTCAGGGTGCGGCCATCGGGCTCTCAGGGGGCCTCTCAGGAGGCTCTCAGGGGGCCTCCCAGGGTGCAGCTCTCAGGGTCCTCTCTGGGGTCTCTCAGGGTGCGGCTCTCAGGGGGCTCTCAGGGTGCGGCTTTCAGGGGGGCTCTCTGGTGCGGCCTCACGGGGGCTCTCAGGAGGCCTCAGGGTGCAGCTCTCAGGGGCCCCTCAGGGGCTCTCAGGGTGCGGCTCACAGGGTGCGGCCATCGGGCCTCAGGGGGCTCTCAGGAGGATCTCAGGGGGCTCTCAGGGTGCAGCTCTCAGGGGCCCTCAGGGTGCGGATCTCAGGGGCTCTCAGGGTGCTCTCAGGGTGCGGCTCTCAGGGTGCCTCTCAGGATGCGGCTCTCAGGGTGCGGCTCTCAGGGGGCTCCCCAGGGGGCCCCTCAGGGGGGGCCTCTCAGGGTGCGGCTCTCAGGGGCTCTCAGGGTGCGGCTCTCAGGGTGCTCTCAGGGGCCCTCTCAGGGTGCGGCCTCAGGGTGCCTCTCAGGGTGCCTCTCAGGGTGCTCTCAGGATGCGGCTCTCAGGGGCCCCTCAGGGGCCCCTCAGGAGGCCTCTCAGGGTGCGGCCTCCCAGGGTGCTCCCAGGGTGCTCTCAGGGTGCTCCTCAGGATGCGGCTCTCAGGGGGCTCTCAGGGTGCCTCTCAGGGTGCTCTCAGGGGGCCTCTCAGGGTGCGGCTCTCAGGGGCCTCTCAGGGTGCAGCTCTCAGGGGGCCTCTCAGGGGGCCCTCAGGGTGCGGCCCTCAGGGGGGCCTCTCAGGGTGCTCTCAGGGTGCGGCTCTCAGGGGGCCCTCTCAGGATGCGGCCTCAGGGGGCTCCTCAGGGTGCGGCCTCAGGAGGCTCTCAGGGGCTCTCAGGTGCGGCCTCAGGGGGCCTCTCAGGGGGCCCTCAGGGGTCCCCTCAGGGGGCCTCAGGAGGCTCTCAGGGTGCCTCAGGGGCCTCTCAGGATCGCGGCTCTCAGGGGGCCCTCAGGGGCCTCAGGGTGCGGCTCTCAGGTGGCCCCTCAGGGTGCGGCTCTCAGGGGGCCTCTCAGGGTGCGGCTCTCAGGGTGCGGCCCTCAGGGGGCTCCCAGGGGGCTCTCAGGGGTCCCTCAGGGGGCCTCAGGGGGGCTCTCAGGAGGCTCTCAGGGTGCGGCTCCCCAGGGTGCTCTCAGGGTGCCTCTCAGGGGCTCTCAGGATGCGGCTCTCAGGGGGCCCTCAGGGTGCGGCTCTCAGGGGCTCTCAGGGTGCAGCTCTCAGGGGCCTCAGGGGTCCCTCAGGTGCGGCTCTCAGGGGCCCCCAGGATGCGGCCTCAGGGGGCTCTCAGGGTGCGGCCTCAGGGGCCTCTCAGGGGGCCTCAGGGCACGGCTCTCAGGGCCTCTCAGGGGGCTCTCAGGGTGCGGCTCTCAGGGGGCCTCTCAGGATGCGGCTCTCAGGGGGCCCCCCAGGGTGCGGCTCTCAGGGGCCTCTCAGGGTGCGGCTCTCAGGGTGCCTCTCAGGGTGCGGCTCTCAGGGGGCTCTCAGGAGGCCTCAGGGTGCGGCTCCTCAGGGTGCTCTCAAGGGGCTCTCAGGGTGCGGCCTCTCAGGGGCTCTCAGGATGCGGCCCTCAGGGGGCTCTCAGGGTGCGGCTCTCAGGGGGGCTCTCAGGGTGCGGCCCCTCAGGGGGCTCTCAGGGTGCGGCTCTCAGGGGGCCTCCAGGGTCTCCCAGGGGGCCCTCAGGGGGCTCTCAGGGTGCGGCTCTCAGGGGGCTCTCAGGGTGCGGCTCTCAGGGGGGCTCTCAGGTTGCGGCCTCAGGGGGCTCTCAGGGGTCTCTCAGGGGGCTCTCAGGGTGCGGCTCTCAGGGGGCCTCTCAGGATGCGGCTCTCAGGGTGCGGCTCTCAGGGGGCTCTCAGGGTGCGGCTCTCAGGGGCTCTCAGGGGGCCTCTCAGGGTGCGGCCTCAGGGTACGGCTCTCAGGGTGCTCTCAGGGGCCTCTCAGGGTGCGGCTCTCGGGGCTCTCAGGAGGCTCTCAGGGTGCGGCTCTCAGGGGACTCCTCAGGGGCCTCTCAGGGGGCTCTCAGGGGCCTCAGGAGGCTCCTCAGGAGGCCTCCAGGGTGCGACTCTCAGGGGGCCCCTCAGGGTCTCTCAGGGTGCGGCCTCAGGGGGCCTCTCAGGGGCGGCCCTCAGGGGCCCTCAGGGTACCTCTCAGGGGGCTCTCAGGAGGCTCTCAGGGTGCGGCTCTCAGGGATTCTCAGGGGCCCTCAGGGGGCCCTCAGGGGCTCTCAGGAGGCCCTCTCAGGAGGCTCTCAGGGTGCGACTCTCAGGGGCCTCTCAGGGGCCTCAGGGGGCCCTCAGGGTGCGGCCTCAGGGGGCTCTCAGGGGGTGGCCTCAGGGGCTCTCAGGGTGCGGCCTCAGGGGGCTCTCAGGAGGCTCTCAGGGTGCGGCTCTCAGGGGACTCCCAGGGGCTCTCAGGGGCTCTCAGGGGCTCTCAGGGTGCTCTCAGGATGCGGCTCTCAGGGGCTCCCAGGGTGCGGCTCTCAGGGGGCTCTCAGGGAGCCTCAGGGGCGGCCTCAGGGGGCCTCTCAGGGTGCGGCTCTCAGGGGTTGGATACACACTGCTTCCCGCCCTCCAGAGGAGCCCCACAAGGGCAGCCGGAAAGGTAGCTGTGTGTGTGTGTGTATGTGTGTGTGTGAGGGGTGCAGACAGCTTTGTGTGTGTGGGCAGCTGTGTGTGTTTCAACATGCATGTGAAGGTGCAGGTGTGTGGACAGCTGAGTAAAGGTGGGGCTGGGGTACTTCAGCAGGCACGTGAGCATATGGGCAGGTGTGTCTGTCTTGTGTGTGTGTGTGTGTGTGTGCAGGCGGCCGAGTGTGCATGACCAAGTGCGATATGGGCAGGTGTGTGTGCGCCTGGTGCTGGGATAGGGGCAGGTGTGTGGTCAGGTGTGCAGAGAGCGGCGAGTGCAGGCACGTGGGTGTGAGGGTCCATGTGTCGATCAGGTGCATGTGCGGTGGAGTACGAGTCACGCAGTGCACATGTGGCTGTGAGAGGAGCATGTGTGTGATCAGGTGTGGGTGTAGGCATGTGTGCAAGTGTGGATGTGAGAGGTGGTCGGATCACATGTGTGTAGTCACATGTGCAAGTGTGGGTGTGAGAGGTGTGTCGGATCACATGTGTGTAGTCACGTGTGCAAAGTGTGGATGTGAGAGGTGATCATGTCTATGTGTAGCGTGTGTGCACCTTTGGGTGTGAGAGATTGTGTGTGTAGCCGTGCGTGCATGAGAGGTGTGTGGTGAGTGGAGTGGGAGCTGTGGCGTGTGCAGAGGCATGTGCTGTGTGAGGGGGAGCTGTGGCGTATGCAGAGGGATGTGCTGTGTGACGGGAGCTGTGGCGTGTGCAGAGACACGCATGTGTGAGGGGGAGCTGTGGCATGTGCAGAGACACGTGCTGTGTGAGGGGGAGCTGTGTGCAGCAGAGACACGTGCTGCGTGAGGGAGCTGTGGCGTGTGTAGAGACATGCTGTGTGAGGGGGCTGTGGCGCATGCAGAGGCATGTGCTGCGTGAGGGGATCTGTGGCGTGTGCAGAGACACGTGCCGCGTGAGGGGAGCTGTATGCAGCAGAGACACGTGCTGCATGAGGGGAGCTGTGGCGTGTGCAGAGACACGTGCTGCGTGAAGGGCCTGTGGCGTGTGCAGAGACACGTGCCGCGTGAGGGAGCTGTGGCGTGTGCAGAGACACGTGCTGCATGAGGGGAGCTGTGGCGTGTGCAGAGACACGTGCTGCGTGAAGGGCCTGTGGCGTGTGCAGAGACACGTGCTGCGTGGGGAGCTGTGGTGTGCAGAGGCGCATGCTTCTGTGGCGGTACAGACACATGTGCTGCGTGAGGGGAGCTGTGGCGTGTGCAGAGGCACGTGCTGCGTGAGGGGAGCTGTGGCGCGGTGCAGAGGCACGTGCTGCGTGAAGGGCCTGTGGTGTGTGCAGAGGCGCGTGCTGCGTGAGGGGAGCTGTGGCGTGTGCAGAGGCACGTGCCGCGTGAAGGGCCTGTGGCGTGTGCAGAGGCACGTGCGGCGTGAGGGAGCTGTGGCGTGTGCAGAGGCAAGTGCTGCGTGAAGGGCCTGTGGCGCGTGCAGACACGTGCTGCGTGGGGAGCTGTGGCGCAGCAGAGGCAAGTGCTGCGTGAAGGGCCTGTGGCGTGTGCAGAGGCACGCGCGTGAGGGAGCTGTGGCGTGTGCAGAGACACGTGCCGCGTGGGGGAGCTGTGGCATGTGCACAGGCGCATGCTGCTGTGGCGTGTACAGATGCATGTGCAGCGTGAGGGAGCTGTGGCGTGTGCAGAGGCACGTGCTGCTGTGAGGGGAGCTGTGGCGTGTGCACAGGCGCGTGCTGCTGTGGCGTGTGCAGAGACACGTGCTGCGTGAGGGGAGCTGTGGCGTGTGCAGAGACACGTGCTGCGTGAGGGGAGCTGTGGCGTGTGCAGAGACACGTGCTGCGTGAGGGGAGCTGTAGCGCAGTGTAGAGACACGTGCCGCGTGAGGGGAGCTGTAGGCGGTGCAGAGACACGTGCTGCGTGAGGGGAGCTGTGGGTGTGCAGAGACACGTGCTGCGTGAGGGAGCTGTGGCGTGTGCAGAGACACGTGCTGCGTGAGGGGAGCTGTGGCGTGTGCAGAGACACGTGCTGCGTGAGGGGAGCTGTGGCGTGTGCAGAGACACGTGCTGCGTGAGGGGAGCTGTGGTGTGTGCAGAGACACGTGCTGCGTGAGGGGAGCTGTGGTGTGTGCAGAGACACGTGCTGCGTGAGGGGGAGCTGTGGCGTGTGCAGAGACACGTGCTGCGTGAGGGAGCTGTAGCGTGTGTAGAGACACGTGCTGCGTGAGGGGAGCTGTGGCGTGTGCAGAGACACGTGCTGCGTGAGGGGAGCTGTGGTGTGTGCAGAGACACGTGCTGCGTGAGGGGAGCTGTGCGCGGTGCAGAGACACGGCTGCGTGAGGGGAGCTGTAGCGTGTGTAGAGACACGTGCTGCGTGAGGGGAGCTTCGTGGTGCAGAGACACGTGCGGCGTGAGGGGAGCTGTGGTGTGTGCAGAGACACGTGCCGCGTGAGGGGAGCTGTGGCGCAGCAGAGACACGTGCCGCGTGAGGGGAGCTGTAGCGTGTGTAGAGACACGTGCATGCGTGAGGGGAGCTGTGGCGTGTGCAGAGACACGTGCTGCGTGAGGGGAGCTGTAGCGTGTGTAGAGACACGTGCTGCGTGAGGGGAGCTGTGGCGTGTGCAGAGACACGTGCTGCGTGAGGAGCTGTGGTGTGTGCAGAGACACGTGCTGCGTGAGGGGAGCTGTGGCGTGTGCAGAGACACGTGCTGGCGTGAGGGGAGCTGTAGCGTGTGTAGAGACACGTGCTGCGTGAGGGGAGCTGTGGCGTGTGCAGAGGCGTGCTGCTATGGCGTGTGCAGAGGCACGTGCTGCCGTGAGGGGAGCTGTGGCGTGTGTAGAGACATGTGCTGTGTGAGGGGGCTGTGGCGGTGCAGAGACACGTGCTGCTGTGAGGGGAGCTGTGGCGTGTGCAGAGACAAGTGCTGCGTGAGGGCAGCTGTGGCGTGTGAGAGGCGCTGCTGCTGTGGCGTGTGGAGTCACACACCACACGAGGGTGCACAGCACAGGCACTCACAGGTGTGCAGCGGCACCACACCCACAGGGGTGCACACGGGCAGCACGTAGGGGTGCGCAGAGGCAGACTGGGCGCATGTGGCGCTGAGCACACAGCGAGCCCGGCAAGAGTAGACGGTCACAGAGCACACGCGCAGAGCTCCTGTACCATGCACACCGGCATCGGTGCACAGGGGTGTGGCAGGTGCACCAGGCCCGGGTGGGCAGAGCTGCCTCTGTGCATGCATGTGTGCACGCCAGGTGTGTAAGGGATGGAGGACGCAGAGCTGAGGGCACACACACGCACGCAACCTGCGTGTCAGAGCAGAGGAGCAACAACAGGAACCCTTAGTGCCGAGACTTGCAACAGCAGGGGGCTGGGCAGGGACGAGAGGGTCAGCCCCCTCCTGTGCTGAGGAAAGGGCCCCACTTATGCACCTCCAGAGATGGGGCCAGAGACGAGGAGCAGCAAAGACCCTGCAGAACGGGCACCTAGACACAGAGTAAGGCCCCGTGGGTGCTCACAGACACACCCTCAGACCAGAGAAAGGCCCCATGGGTGCTCACAGACACAGTCTCAGAGAAAGGCCCCATGGGTGCTCACAGACACAACCCTCAGACCAGAGAAAGGCCCCATGGGTGCTCACAGACACACCCTAGACCAGAGAAAGGCCCCATGGGTGCTCACAGACACAGTCTCAGACCAGAGAAAGGCCCCATGGGTGCTCACAGACACACCCTCAGACCAGAGAAAGGCCCCATGGGTGCTCACAGACGCACCCTCAGACCAGAGAAAGGCCCCATGGGTGCTCACAGACACAGTCTCAGAGAAAGGCCCCATGGGTGCTCACAGACACACCCTAGACCAGAGAAAGGCCCCATGGGTGCTCACAGACACAGTCTCAGACCAGAGAAAGGCCCCATGGGTGCTCACAGACGCACCCTCAGACCAGAGAAAGGCCCCATGGGTGCTCACAGACACAGTCTCAGAGAAAGGCCCCATGGGTGCTCACAGACACACCCTAGACCAGAGAAAGGCCCCATGGGTGCTCACAGACACACCCTCAGACCAGAGAAAGGCCCCATGGGTGCTCACAGACACACCCTAGACCAGAGAAAGGCCCCATGGGTGCTCACAGACGCACCCTCAGACCAGAGAAAGGCCCCATGGGTGCTCACAGACGCACCCTCAGACCAGAGAAAGGCCCCATGGGTGCTCACAGACACAGTCTCAGAGAAAGGCCCCATGGGTGCTCACAGACACACCCTAGACCAGAGAAAGGCCCCATGGGTGCTCACAGACACACCCCTAGACCAGAGAAAGGCCCCATGGGTGCTCACAGACACACCCTAGACCAGAGAAAGGCCCCATGGGTGCTCACAGACGCACCCTCAGACCAGAGAAAGGCCCCATGGGTGCTCACAGACACACCCTAGACCAGAGAAAGGCCCCATGGGTGCTCACAGACGCACCCTCAGACCAGAGAAAGGCCCCATGGGTGCTCACAGACACACCCTAGACCAGAGAAAGGCCCCATGGGTGCTCACAGACACACCCTAGACCAGAGAAAGGCCCCATGGGTGCTCACAGACACAGTCTCAGACCAGAGAAAGGCCCCATGGGTGCTCACAGACACGTCTCAGACCAGAGAAAGGCCCCATGGGTGCTCACAGACACACCCTCAGACCAGAGAAAGGCCCCATGGGTGCTCACAGACACACCCTCAGACCAGAGAAAGGCCCCATGGGTGCTCACAGACACACCCTAGACCAGAGAAAGGCCCCATGGGTGCTCACAGACACACCCTCAGACCAGAGAAAGGCCCCATGGGTGCTCACAGACACAGTCTCAGACCAGAGAAAGGCCCCATGGGTGCTCACAGACGCACCCTCAGACCAACTGCAGCTGGACCGGGCGGCCCCTATGGGCTGGGACAGGACCGGTCATGGTCCCTGGGGCTACATAGCCGAGGGCACACACCATGGCACCAGCAGGAGGACTGGAGGGCAGTGGCCGAATGACCCCGTGTCTGGGTGCCCAGGGGCCTCTCACAGAGCATTGAAGGCCGCCACCCCCTGGGCTGCAGACGTGCAGGGCACAGCCGGACACCCCCCAAACAGCCTTGCAATCCCCGGCATGCATGGCGTAGCACAGCATGTGTGCGTGTGGAGAGCCTGCGTGTGTGCACAACACGTGTGTGTCCTGGACGGGCCTGCGTGTGTGCACAGCACGTGTGTGTCCTGGACGGGCCTGCGTGTGTGCACAGCACGTGCGCCCTGGACAGGCCTGGAGCAGGAAGCTCTGCGCTTACAGACCCCGCACATAATCTCAGATCCTGGATGAGCCGCTGCCCTAAACCCCGTGGGTCAGGGACGCGCTGCAGGAGCTGAACCTTTCCTCACCGCAGCAGGGTGGAGCCGGGGCAGACTTTCCCTGCTCCCACTGGGAGCAACCAGCAGCCCTCCTCCGCTGTCCAAGGCTCAGAGTTCCAGGTTTCAGACAAATGTCTCTGAAACAGCAACCTGACACGTAGAGGCGGGTCAGCGACAGCAGCAGCAAGGGCAGAGAGAACCTCAGAGACGGCACGGCCCAGAACAAACCGCAATAAGGCCCGGGACAAGCACCTCTCTCCCCACTGCGGTTCCTGGAGAGAGAACGGACGCACGCACAAGCATGACCAAACTCCCCAAAGTCCACAAGGTCCACGGCACAGCGAGCAGAAGGCGAGGAGGCACGGGGCCTCCCTGTTCCCAGCCCTGACTCCGATTCATGCCCCGCCCCTGTGCTCAGAGCCCCGCCTCCCAGAACCCACAGCCCCGCCCCTGCGCTCAGAGCCCCACCTCCCAGAGACCCCACGACCCCGCCCCTGTGCTCAGAGCCCCGCCTCCCAGAGACGCGGCCCCCGCCCCCCTGTGCTCAGAGCCCTGCCTCCCAGAACCCATGGCCCAGTCCCCTGTACTCAGAGCCCCGCCTCCCAGAACCCACAGCCCCGCCCACTGCGCTCAGAGCCCCGCCTCCCAGAGACGCACGGCCCCGCCCCCTGTGCTCAGAGCCCTGCCTCCCAGAACCCATGGCCCAGTCCCCTGTGCTCAGAGCCCCGCCTCCCAGAACCCACAGCCCCGCCCCTGCGCTCAGATCCCCGCCTCCCAGAGACCCACGACTCCGCCCTTGGTGCTCAGAGCCCCGCCTCCAAGAGACGCATGGCTCCGCCCCTGTGCTCAGAGCCCCGCCTCCCAGAACCCATGGCCCAGTCCCCTGTGCTCAGAGCCCCGCCTCCCAGAGACCCACGGCCCACACCCTGTGCTCAGAGCCCCGCCTCCCAGAGACCCCCCCACGGCCCAGTCCCCTGTGCTCAGAGCCCCGCCTCCCAGAACCCACGGCCCCACCCCTGTGCTCAGAGACCCGCCTCCCAGAACCCATGGCCCAGTCCCCTGTGCTCAGAGCCCCGCCTCCCAGAACCCACAGCCCCGCCCCCTGTACTCAGAGCCCCGCCTCCCAGAACCCACGGCCCCGCCCCTGTACTCAGAGCCCCGCCTCCCAGAACCCACGGCCCTGCCCCTGTGCTCAGAGCAACGCCTACCAGAATCCACGGCCCCACCCCCCACGGCCCCGCCCTCTGTGCTCAGAGCCTTGCCCTTCCCTGTGCTCAGAGGCCCCCTCCCTGAGAAACATCTCATACCTATGCTCCAACCCCGCCTCCCACACTCACGGCCCCGCCACCTGGGTCCAAGCCCCGTCTCCAACACTCACGGCCCCGCCCCCGTGCCCCCAGCCCCGCCTCCCACAGCCCAGTCCCTTGTGCTCAGAGCCCCGCCTCCCAGAACCCAAAGCCTCGCCCGGTGCTCAGAGCCCCGCCTCCCAGAGACCCAAGGCCCAGTCCCCTGTGCTCAGAGCCCGCCTCCCAGAGACCCCCCACCGACCCAGTCCCGTTATCAGAGCCCCGCCTCCCAGAGACCCACAGCCCCGCCCCTGTGCTCAGAGCCCCGCCTCCCAGAGACCCACAGCCCAGCACCAGCACCATGTGCTCAGAGCCCCGCCTCCCAGAGACCCACGGCCACGCCCCTGTGCTCAGAGCCCCGCCTCCCAGTACCCACGGCCCAGTCCCCTGTGCTCAGAGCCCCGCCTCCCAGAGCCCATGGCCCCGCCCCGCGCCAGAGCCCCGCCTCCCAGATACCCCCACGGGCCCGCCCCTGTGCTCAGAGCCCCACCTCCCAGTACCCACTGCTCCGCCCCTGTGCTCAGAGCCCTGCCTCCCAGAGACCCCCCCCCACGGGCCCGCCCCTGTGCTCAGAGCCCCGCCTCCCAGAGACCCCGCCCCGACCCCTGTGCTCAAAGCCCCGCCTCCCAGAACCCATGGCCCAGTCCCCTGTGCTCAGAGCCCCGCCTCCCAGAACCCACGGCCCCGCCCCTGTGCTCAAAGCCCCGCCTCCCAGAGACCCAGGCCCCGCCCCTGTGCTCAGAGCCTCGCCTCCCAGTACCCATGGCCCAGTCCTCTGTGCTCAGAGCCCCGCCTCCCAAACCCATGGCCCCGCCCCTTGCTGAGCCCCGCCTCCCAGAGACCCACGGGCACGCCCCCTGTGCTCAGAGCCCCGCCTCCCAGAACCCGTGGCCCCGCCTCCTGTGCTCAGAGCCCCGCCTCCCAGAGACCCACAGCCCAGTCCCCTGTGCTCAGAGCCCCGCCTCCCAGAGACCCACGGCCCCGCCCCTGTGCTCAGAGCCCCGCCTCCCAGGGACCCCCCCACGAGCCCGCCCCCTGTGCTCAGAGCCCCGCCTACCAGAATCCACGGCCCCACCCCCACGGCCCCGCCCTCTGTGCTCAGAGCCTTGCCCTTCCCTGTGCTCAGAGGCCCCCTCCCTGAGAAACATCTCATACCTATGCTCCAACCCCGCCTCCCACACTCACGGCCCCGCCCCTGGGCCCGAGCCCCGCCTCCAACACTCCACAGCCCCGCCCCCGTGCCCCAGCCCCCCCCCGCCCGCCTCCCCGCCTCCTGGTGCCCGGCACAGCGTCCCTGAGACTGAGACCCACACCTGTGCCCCCAGCCCCACCTTGTTGCGCCCTGACGGCCTGGCACACGGAGGCTTCCCAAGTCCTGCTCCCCAACAGCCCGAATTCCCAAGTCCTGTCTACACCATCACTGCTTTCTTCATGGAAGTGCTCCGTGTGCACCCCGGTGTGTCTAAGGAAAGGGAGGTGCCCCACTCCTGCCCACGGTCCGCCTCTATACGGGAGCCCGGTGGTGCCGGAACCTGGGCCCTGTCGTCAGGGCCACGGGACTCGTGGCTGGCCCCTCCCCGTGCTCATGCAGTCGTCGGTGCCCCGACCCCAGCCCACGCACAGGAGAGCAGGAGCAGAGCACAGAGGGCGCAGGGAAGAGCTTGCTGCGCCGCCGGCGACCACGGGGAAGTGGACACTGCAAGCGCCGCGAACACGGAGGCACACGCAGGGCGCGACTGGGCTCCTGAGCCCACAGGCAGACCCCAGCAGCCCGAGGGCCCCAGCGATCACTGTGGCGCTCACGCCTGTCGCCATGCGCCCCCTCACAGCACAGGGGTGTGAGCGGGCGGGGTCGCACCCAGAAGGTGCCACAGCAAGCACAGCACAGGGGCGTCACGGTCAGCTCCATCCCGGAGCTAAGGTCCACCCAGCCGCAGCTCACGGCAAAGTGCCACCTGGGCACTCGGGAAGCTCACGGCAGGCGCGCAGCCCGGGGCTCGTCCCACTGGCAGCCCTGCATGGTGGCAGACGGCAGGAACGTCTGGCACAGGCGGCGCCCCATGCAGAGAAGCATGTGGGACCAGGAGCAGAGCTTCTTACCGCGCCCCCAGCTTCTTACCGTGCCCCCACCGCCAGCTTCTTACCGCCCCGCCCCTACTCAGGGGGCCCTGGGCTGCGCTGGACAAAGTCGCCACCAGCAGCTGGGAGACCTTGTCCCAGGAAAGCTGTGCAGAGAGCCGGGCAGGGCCCCGGGCACAGAACCCCACGCACAGACCCCGGCGCAGGGATGTGGCGACGCCCGACGCACATCACAAGCGCACAGACCCGCGAGGAGATCCGCGCAGAGACCCGGGTGCACAGACCCGGCGCACAGGTCCTGCGCAGATCCGAGCGCACAGACCCGGGGCACAGACCCGGTGCACACCCGGGGCAGGGATCTGGGATCTGGCACAGAGACCCGGGCGCACGCGTCGGTGCAGAGACCCGGGCGCAGAGACCCGGGGCACAGCTACTGGCGCAGGGACCCGGCGCAGAGAGCGGGGAGCAGAGACTCCGGCGCAGAGACGGCGGTGCAGAGACCCCCGGCGCAGGGATCCGGCGCAGAAACGGCGGTGCAGAGACCCCAGCGCAGAGACTCGGGCGCAGAGACCCCGGCACAGACTCCGCCGCAGAGAGCGGGAGCAGACACTGGGCGTAGAGACCCCGGCGCAGGGATCAGGCGCAGAGAGCCCGCAGCAGACACCCGGGGCACAGACCCCGAGCAAAGACCCCAGCGCGAGCCCCGGGCGCGCAGACCCGCCGCGCCCGACCTGCTGGAAGGCCTTGAGCCTCTTCTTGAAGCGAGACGGCAGCACAAAGTCGCAGCCGCGGGCGAGCGCGGCCAGCTCCTGGCGGAGGTCGGGGTCCTGGCGCAGCGACAGCTCCCGCAGACGCATGCTGTCGGCGCGCAGAGGCCGCCGTGGCGGGCGGGGCTGCGCTGTGGGAGGCCGGGGCCAGTGGGCTCCAGGGGGCTCGAGGCGGCAGCTGTGTCGGAGCGGCCCAGGCGGCCGGGCTCAGCGCGCTCCATGCGTCGCCGGCCAGGCGCTCTGGGGGCCGGGCCTGCCCGCGCGCATTCCACAGGCTGGAGAGGACACATGGCTGAGGAGGGGGAGGAGGCCCGAGGCGGAGTGGGGAAGCAGCCGTGCGCCGGCAGGGGAGGGACAAGCAGGCGGCCTGTGAGCTCGCAGCTGACCAGCGCAGCAGCCCTGGGCAGCAGAGGGACCCGGGCCTCAGGGGTGCCCACGGAGGCTGGCAGGGACAGGGCCTCAGGAGCAGGTCTGAGGGAGAGCAGCGGGAAGCAGTGCGGGCACAGGAGCGAGCAACAGGATGTCCTGGACAGTGTCCGGCACAGCCTGTCCTTGGGACAGCAACGCTGCTGCCTTCCTCTGCAGCTGACCACAGGACACTGGCACCCCACAGCAGAGCACACGGGGCCTCAGCAGCTCACAGGACCCCCAGATTCTCACAGCAGCACCGGGACCCCCGTGTCCTCACAGCAGCTCACAGGACCCCGTGTCCTCACAGCAGCTCACAGGACCCCCTGTCCTCACAGCAGCTCACAGCCCCCTCCCGTGTCCTCACAGCAGCTCACAGGACCCCCTGTCCTCACAGCAGCTCACAGCCCCCGTGTCCTCACAGCAGCTCACAGGACCCCCAGATTCTCACAGCAGCACCGGGACCCCCGTGTCCTCACAGCAGCTCACAGGACCCCGTGTCCTCACAGCAGCTCACAGGACCCCCGTGTCCTCACAGCAGCTCACAGGACCCCGTGTCCTCACAGCAGCTCACAGGACCCCCGTGTCCTCACAGCAGCTCACAGGACCCCCTGTCCTCACAGCAGCTCACAGGACCCCCTGTCCTCACAGCAGCTCACAGCCCCCATATCCTCACAGCAGCTCACAGCCCCCTCCCGTGTCCTCACAGCAGCTCACAGGACCCCCTGTCCTCACAGCAGCTCACAGCCCCCGTGTCCTCACAGCAGCTCACAGGACCCTCCTGTCCTCACAGCAGCTCACAGCCCCCCCGTGTCCTCACAGCAGCTCACAGGACCCCCTGTCCTCACAGCAGCTCACAGGACCCCCTGTCCTCACAGCAGCTCACAGCCCCCCCATGTCCTCACAGCAGCTCACAGCCCCCCCCCGTGTCCTCAGAGCAGCTCACAGGACCCCGTGTCCTCAGAGCAGCTCACAGGACCCCCTGTCCTCACAGCAGCTCACAGCCCCCGTGTCCTCACAGCAGCTCACAGGACCCCCCGTGTCCTCACAGCAGCTCACAGGACCCCCGTGTCCTCACAGCAGCTCACAGGACCCCCTGTCCTCACAGCAGCTCACAGGACCCCCTGTCCTCACAGCAGCTCACAGCCCCCGTGTCCTCACAGCAGCTCACAGGACCCCACCCCTGTCCTCACAGCAGCTCACAGGACCCCCGTGTCCTCACAGCAGCTCACAGGACCCCCTGTCCTCACAGCAGCTCACAGGACCCCCGTGTCCTCACAGCAGCTCACAGGACCCCCTGTCCTCACAGCAGCTCACAGGACCCCCGTATCCTCACAGCAGCTCACAGCCCCCCGTGTCCTCACAGCAGCTCACAGGACCCCCATGTCCTCACAGCAGCTCACAGCCCCGTGTCCTCACAGCAGCTCACAGGACCCCCGTGTCCTCACAGCAGCTCACAGGACCCCCCTGTGTCCTCACAGCAGCTCACAGCCCCCGCCCCATGTCCTCACAGCAGCAACCGGGACCCGAGTCCCCACTCCCAGAGCAAAGAGGCTGCCGGCGCAGGACACAGCGACTGCCACGAAAGGCGGACGTGGCTTCCCCTGGCAGGCACAAGGGCCCTAAGCATGCTGGGCTCTGGGTGCTGGGCATGATGGGAGCCAGGCACCCGCCCGACAGAGGAAGTGGCACCTGCGGATGGCACAGGAGGGTACACGCCCACGGTGTCGGTGCCACAACCAGGAGGAACCCAGGCCCAGGGCGTCAGCTTAGGATGGTCCCCACGTGCGGGGGACTTCTGAAGAAGGAACCCAGGCCCAGCGCGCCAGCTCAGGATGGTCCCCACGTGCCCGGGCACCTCTGAAGAAGGAACCCAGGCCCAGCGCGTCAGCTCTTAGGGAGGGTCCCCACGTGCCGGGCACTTCTGAAGAAGGAACCCAGGCCCAGGGCGTCAGCTTAGGAGGGTCCCCACGTGCCCGGCACCTCTGAAGAAGGAACCCAGGCCCAGGGTGTCAGCTTAGGAGGGTCCCCACGTGCCCGGGCACCTCTGAAGAAGGAACCCAGGCCCAGCGCGCCAGCTCTTAGGAGGGTCCCCACGTGCCCGGGCACCTCTGAAGAAGGAACCCAGGCCCAGCGTGTCAGCTCTTAGGAGGGTCCCCACGTGCCCGGGCACCTCTGAAGAAGGAACCCAGGCCCAGCGCGCCAGCTTAGGAGGGTCCCCACGTGCCCGGCACCTCTGAAGGCAGCACCATGTAGCCCAACCAGGTGGGGCCAGGGAGAAACCCCCGAGGATGCCTGAGTGGAGATTTCCCACCTGTACGTGGCTCTGCACCAGCTGCCCTGCACACGTGAGGAGCCCCCCAGGGCCAGGCTGCCTGGGAGGAACGGGGTCTCTGGGCCTGTGGCAGTGCCTGTCCCTGAGTCCATGGGCGAGGGCATCTGGGACCCTCACCCCTGCTCCCACGGGGCCCCTGCGGTGCACCCGGCTGAAGGGATAAAGCACTGTCCCACCCGAGGAAACTGAGGCTGCAGCTGTGGGCTGCCAGCGGGCACACAGGGTGGGTTGCCAGCACCCGTAGAATGATCCCTGAGTGCAGAGACAGGAGGGAGCCCTGAGCAGAAAGGAAATGAGAGAGAGAGAGAGAGAGAGAGAGAGAGAGAGAGAGAGAGAGAGAGAGAGAGAGAGAGAGAGAGAGAGAGAGAGAGAGAGAGAGAGAGGAACACAGCCTGGGCTCAAAGAAGAGAAACTGAATTTATCAGTGTTAGAAGCTTTCTTGCATCAAAAACCACCTGTAACAACCGAAGTCCCCTCTGCCTTCCAACTAATCCCAGAGACCTGCAGGGCGCAGCTCGGGCACTGGGACCCTCCCACACAGACCTGCAGGGCGCAGCTATGGGTCACTGGGACCCTCCCACACAGACCTGCAGGGCGCAGCTATGGGTCACTGGGACCCTCCCACACAGACCTGCAGGGCGCAGCTATGGGTCACTGGGACCCTCCCACACAGACCTGCAGGGCGCAGCTCCTGGGTCACTGGGACCCTCCCACACAGACCTGCAGGGCGCAGCTATGGGTCACTGGGACCCTCCCACACAGACCTGCAGGGCTCAGCTCCTGGGCCACTGGGACCCTCCCACACAGACCTGCATGGTGCAGCTATTGGCACTGGGACCCTCCCACACAGACCTGCAGGGTGCAGCTATGGGTCACTGGGACCCTCCCATACAGACCTGCAGGGCGCAGCTATGGGGCACTGGGACCCTGCCACACAGACCTGCAGGGCGCAGCTATGGGGCACTGGGACCCTCCCACACAGACCTGCAGGGCGCAGCTATGGGGCATTGGGACTCTCCCACACAGACCTGCAGGGCGCAGCTACCGGGCACTGGGACCCTCTCACACAGACCTGCAGGGCGCAGCTATGGGTCACTGGGACCCTCCCACACAGACCTGCAGGGCGCAGCTACCGGGCACCGGGACCCTCCCACACAGACCTGCAGGATGCAGCTACCGGGCACTGGGACCCTCCCACACAGACCTGCAGGGCGCAGCTCCTCCGGGCACTGGGACCCTCCCACACAGACCTGCAGGGCGCAGCTATGGGGCACTGGGACCCTCCCACACAGACCTGCAGGGCGCAGCTACCGGGCACTGGGACCCTCCCACACAGACCTGCAGGGCGCAGCTACTGGGGACCCTCCCAGAGACCTGCAGGACGCAGCTCCGGGGCCAGCACTCTGTGCCCCCAGGGTGATGCTGCGTGTAGGGCAGGCGGGCTGCGCCGATGCTAGCAGCTGTTGCAGCAGGCTGTGTGCCTGGCACGAAGCTCCGGGACTCCATGGGAAACAGCAGCAGCTGTCCCAGAGCACAGAGCGGACGAGAATGTTCTCAGCACGCCTGCCTCACGGGAAGCTCCGGGACTCCATGGGAAACAGCAGCAGCTGTCGCAGAGCACAGAGCGGACGACAATGTTCTCAGCACGCCTCACAGGAATCGGGGCTGGGCACCAGGTCTCCCGATGCGGCTTTCAGCGCCGGCTCGGCGCTCGGACCGAGCGGTGCCGCAGCCCAGCAGAGGCTCATAGAAAGCACTGCGGAGAGCCAGTGAGAGCAGAACACACACGGCTCCCTGAGGGCACAAGCACCCAGGACACACAGCACACAGGTCACACACACACAGCTCCCTGCAGGGCACAAGCACACAGGACACACAGCACACAGGACACACAGCACACACAGCTCCCTGCAGGGTACAAGCACACAGGACACACAGCACACAGGTCACACACACACACACACACACACACACACAGCTCCCTGCAGGCACAAGCACACAGGACAAACAGCACACAGGTCACACAGCACACAGGACACACAGCACACAGGACACACACACACACAGCTCCCTGCAGGGCACAAGCACACAGGACACACAGCACACAGGTCACACACACAGCTCCTGCAGGCACAAGCACACAGGTCACACAGCACACAGGACACACAGCACACAGGACACACATCACACAGGACACACAGCACACAGCACACAGGACACACAGCACACAGGACACACAGCACACAGGACACACACACCAGGACACACACACCAGGACACACAGCTCCAAGCAGCCCTGGGCTGGGCTCTGCCCTCCTGCCCCTTAGGTGCCCTAACTAGGGGACATGGGCTCAGCGTGCCCACATGAGACAAGGACACACACACCCAATGGGGGCAGCGCCTGCTGGACGGACACAGCAGAGCCAGTCCTGCAGGGCACAATGTCCATAACTGTGAGGCCCGTGCAGGGACAGACACGAGACTGACTGCCAGCAGGGACTGTCCATGAGAGAACAAGAGTGCTAAGGGACCGTGCTCAGGAACGCCAGTGCCCACATGCAGGATGTTCTCCAGGGTCAGCGCAGCCCAGCCAAGGAGAGGGACCAGGTGCCGGCACTGGGCGGCAGGTGGTGCCTCCAGCTGGGCAGCTGCACACAGACACGCTCTGTGCAGGAACCGCTCTCGGGACGGCGGGTCACCTCACTGCAGAGGACACGTGGAAAACCAGTTGCTGCCACACCGTTACAGCTCAGTGTCGGCGGGACACAAGTGTCCGTCCAGTCCCAGGCAGGCACTGAGTGTCCGTCCAGCCCCAGGCAGGCACTGAGTGTCCGTCCAGCCCCAGGCAGGCACTGAGTGTCCGTCCAGCCCCAGGCAGGCACTGAGTGTCCGTCCAGCCCCAGGCAGGCACCGAGTGTCCGTTCAGCCCCAGGCAGGCACTGAGTGTCCGTCCAGCCCCAGGCAGGATACAAGTGTCCGTCCAGCCCCAGGCAGGCACCGAGTGTCCGTCCAGCCCCAGGCAGGCACCGAGTGTCCGTCCAGCCCCAGGCAGGCACTGAGTGTCCGTCCAGCCCCAGGCAGGCACTGAGTGTCCGTCCAGCCCCAGTCAGACACCGAGTGTCCGTCCAGCCCCAGGTAGGAGCCGAGCGTCCGTCCTGGGCCCAACAGGGCCCTTTAGTCCAGGACTCCCGTACCCACCGTGGCTGCTGTCCCTATGAGGGATCCCTGAATTCCCCAGCAGGAAACTTCGGTCAGGTCACTGCCGGCACACAACCATGCCCGTGTTCCAGAAAGGCTGGGAGCAGCCGTGCCGCATGGCCGCAGCGTGTCAAGCCCAGCTGTGCCGCATGGCCGCAGCGTGTCGAGCCCAGCTGTGCCGCACGGCTGCAGCGTGTCAAGCCCAGTTGGGCTCTGCCGCCTCCTGATGTCCATGCACAGGTCAGGTCACTCCCTCACACCCTCAGCAAAGGCCCTTCCTGTAGGGTCTCCCACAGAACACTGCCCACCTCCAGGGCCTCTTGCTGGAGGACAGCGTCCACCCCAGAGGACAGCGTCCACCCCAGAGGACAGTGCCCACCCCAGACCCACGGCACGAGGAAGCTTCCCTGAAGGAGCCACGGCTGCTCCCTCACCGTCATCCATCCGGGTGCTCCCCAGCCCAGCGGCACTAGGGAAGGTTCCAAGGGCAGCCCTGCGTGTCCGCTGCCCAGTTCCAGGAGCAGCAACACCCGACCAGAGCCAGACCCCGAGTCCTGACCGTGAGGTCACTGCCCAGTTCCACGACGGGCACCATGATTGGAGCAAGACCGGGGTCCAGCGGCCCCTGCCCAGTACCGAGATTTGTCATCACAGAGTCAGCTCGGCCGGGAGCTGGTGATCACGGGTCTGGTGATGGACGGGACTGCGGGCCCAGTTCACGGGCAGCAGAAACTCAGCAGCTGTATCAAGCTGGACAGTGCCTGGCGCCCCCTCTGCAGGGGGTTGGGGGGCTCTGCTCTCTGCAAGGGGGTCGTGCTCTCTGCAAGGGGTGGGGGGCTCTGCTCTCTGCAAGGGGGTGTCATGCTCTCTGCAAGGGGGTTGTCTCTCTGCAAGGGGGGGTCGTGCTCTCTGCAAGGGCGTAGGGGCTCTGCTCTCTGCAAGGGGGGTCGTGCTCTCTGCAAGGGCGTGGGGGGCTCTGCTCTCTGCAAGGGGGTCGTGCTCTCTGCAAGGGGCGTGGGGGCTCTGCTCTCTGCAAGGCTTGGAGGTGAGATGCAGACGATGACAAGTGCATCGCTGACCCCAAACCCTCCTGGCAGCGGCGACAGCGATGGACTCAGCACGCACGTCCCTGCAGGGTCCCTGCAGACCCCAGCCCTCCTGGCTCCCGCAGCACTGACAGCGTCCCTGCACAGTCCCTGCAGACCCCAGCCCTCCCGGCTCCCGCAGCACTGACAGCGTCCCTGCACAGTCCCTGCAGACCCCAGCCCTCCCGGCTCCCGCAGCACTGACAGCGTCCCTGCAGACCCCAGCCCTCCCGGCTCCGCGGCAGTGACAGCGTCCCTGCACAGTCCCTGCAGACCCCAGCCCTCCCGGCTCCCGCGGCAGTGACAGCGTCCCTGGGGGTCCCTGCAGACCCCAGCCCTCCCGGCTCCCGCGGCAACACAGCGTCCCTGCAGACCCCAGCCCTCCCGGCTCCCGCGGCCAGCGGCGACAGTGTCCCTGGGGGTCCCCGCGGCCCCGACTCACCGCGCGCGTCTCTGCGGCCCGGCGGGGTCCCCGCGCGTGCGACTCGCTCCTGGCGCTGGCAGCGGCCCCCAGGGCCTGCGTGGCGGCGGGCGGGGGTCCCGGGCTGGAAGCCCCTCGATGCTCGCGCTGCGGGGCCTTGGCGGGCTGCGGGGCTGCAGGGGTGCCCGGGGGTCTGCGGGGGGCTGCAGGGGAGCCCAGGGGGCTGCGGGGGCTGCAGGGGGCGCCCCGGGGCTGCGGGGGCTGCAGCCCGGGGGGCTGCGGGGGCTGCAGGGGCGCCCCGGGGGCTGCGGGGCTGCAGGGGAGCCAGGGGTCTGCGGGGCTGCAGGGGGCGCCCCGGGGGGGGCTGCGGGCGCCGCGCGAGCCCCGAGTCCCCGCGCCGCGGTGGGCGCCGGCCGGGGTCTGCAGGCGCTGCAGGCAGGCGTGCAGGGCGCGCTGCGTGCCGGGCTCGCTCAGCCAGTGCAGGAACAGCTCGTCCACCTTCATCTTCAGCACCGGCTGCAGCGCCTTCCCGGGCGGCATGTCGGCGGGGCCCGGTTCGCCCGGTTCCGCCCGGGACCTCAGTCCGGGGCCGCGGTTCCGACGCAGCCCGCGCCCGAGCCCACGCGGGGGTCGGTTCCGACGCAGCCCGAGCCCGAGCCCACGCGGGGGTCCGGCATGAAGCGGCGCGGCCCGAGCCGGGACTCGCACCACGGGCGGGACGGGGCGGCCCTCCGAGCAGCTTCAAAACGGCCGCGCCGGCCGCACCCCCCAGCCCGTCGCCGGCGTCGCGCGTCACTGCGGCGCGTGGCGTCATCGGCGCGCGCCGCGGCCCGGCCCGGTCTGCTTCCGGGCTCCGCGCCCTTCGGAGCTGGGGCGCTGCGATCGCCCCCCTCGGACCCGGAGGCGACAATCTCCCTGCCCAGGGCCCCTCTGCGACACTATCTATATGAACTGTAGGGGTGCGGCGAGCGCGGGGTGACGCGGGCCCCAGAGGGCCGAGGGACGGTACGCATGCGCATTGTGGGCGTGAGCGCGGGCGGAGGGGCGGAGCCGGGCATGCGCAGTTTGCGCCGCGTTGCCATGGCAGCGGGATTCTGGACGCCGAGGCGGCGCGTGTGCAGTGCGTGTCCCGGGAGGGCGTGCGCGACCTCGCGCCTCTCGCGCGCCGTTTGAAAGGAGTCGCTCCCTGTCAGAAGAGACTGAGTGAGCCTCGCCCTTCCCTGGCTCTTTCCCTTGCTTGGAGGTGAAAGGAATGTTCAGCCCCTTGGGCTTCGTGGGCACCGATTGCACTTTAGACCACACGCGACCGGAGCCTCCATCACCACACGCGAACAGAGCCTCCATCACCAACACGCGACCTGAGCCTCCATCACCACACGCGAACGGAGCCTCCATCACCACACGCGACCAGAGCCTCCATCACCAACACGCGACCTGAGCCTCCATCACCACACGCGACCGGGCCTCCATCACCACACATGCGAATGGAGCCTCCATCACCACACGCGAACGGAGCCTCCATCACCACACGCGACGGAGCCTCCATCACCACACGACCAGAGCCTCCATCACCAACACGCGACCTGAGCCTCCATCACCACACGCGACGGAGCCTCCATCACCACACATGCGAATGGAGCCTCCATCACCACCATGACGGGCCTCCATCACCACACGCGAACGGAGCCTCCATCACTACACGCAACCAGAGCCTCCATCACCACACACGCGAATGGAGCCTCCATCACCACACGCCTTGACGGAGCCTCCATCTCCACACCTGAACGGAGCCTCCATCACCACACGCTGACGGAGCCTCCATCACCACACGCGAACGGAGCCTCCATCACCACATGCGAACGGGCCTCCATCACCACACACGCGACTGGAGCCTCCATCACCACACGTGAACAGAGCCTCCGTCACCACACACGCGACAGGAGCCTCCATCACCACACGCGAACAGAGCCTCCATCACCACGCGACCGAAGCGGAGGTCGCCTGCTCTTCCCAGGGTGCTGCACGTGAGTGGGTCCTGTGCTGCGGGACCCCAACCCAGGTTTTCTGGTCGGTAGCAGTGAGTGAGAAAGGAAGGACCAGCTGAAGAAGCCCCCCAGGTATGTGGTCGCACAGAACGTGAGCAGCAGCGTGAGGTTGTGCAGGGCAGGGAGAGGTGGTGCACGAGGAGGTGCTGCCGCGGACGCCAGGGTGGGTCAGCCGCGTGCTAGATGAGGGCAAGAGCCGAGGCCGCGTGTGGGGAGACAGAGGCCAGGCAGGTAGAGGCAGCCCAGAGGGAGGAGACAGCGCGGCGGCCGGTCCCTCACACCTGACGCCGTCGTGCAGCTGGGGCAGCTAAAAGGTCCTGCCGTCGTCCCTCCAGGAGGATTAGGGGCCCTGGGGGGGCTGATGTGCAATGGACGGGGCAGGCAGCAGCCTCTGCAGGGGCTCAACCCCCTCTCGGCTACCTCAGCCACAGGTGCTGGCGCCACTCTTCTTCCTCAGACACAGGTGCTGATGCCCCTCTTCTTCCTCAGCCACAGGTGCTCACTACCCCTCTCGGCTTCCCTCAGCCACAGGTGCTGATGCCCCTCTCAGCTCCCTCAGCCACAGGTGCTGATGCCCCTCTTCTTCCTCAGACACAGGTGCTGATGCCCCTCTTCTTCCTCAGACACAGGTGCTGATGCCCTGTTGGCGCCATTTTGTGCTAGAAGTTATTTTGCCTAGCACGGGTGCCTCTTTAGCCGTTACTGACTCTGCCCACTGCCACGTTGCCTTCCCTCCCTATGTTTGGCGCATGTGCAGGGTCCCTGGTGTGGTGTGATTTCGGGCTTTGTCCAATTAGGGCATGTTTCATCAGCTCGTATGAGCTCCTATGAGCTCGCACGACCTGCGCCGGCCAATGGGAAGTGGACACGTCGACCCGCACCATTTGCCCCAGCCAATGGGAAATGAACACGCCGACCAGCACTGTATAAAGGCAGCTTGCGCAGAGGGTCGGGGTCCTTTCGCCATTTTAAGTTTCAAATTTCAGGAGCTCCAGTAAAAGCGTGTTCTAAGAATAATCCTGTTGTGTTCGTTCTTCACCGCGGGGCGGTAGAGGGCATCCCACAAGTGGTGCGGAAACCCAGGAAAACGCAATATCCAGGCACTAAGACAAGGAAGATCCAATTTGGGTACCGGAAAGATTGACGCGCTTCATCTGTCAAGATGACAAGAGAGCTGATCATTTTGACGTTACTGTGAGTCTGCAGCAGAGCTTAGGGAAGAAGGAATGATTTTGGGCGATAACCAGGACATGGCCGATGCCAGTGCCGAAATGAAAAGTTAAACAAAGAAAGCAAAATGATTGTGAAATATCTTGCGGGCAGTTGGTCCCGGGAGATGGAGGACTTGTTATATCGGCAATTGATGGACATTGTTGCTCTTAACGCCACCCAAGTTGAACCCATTACCCTTGGGGATTTTACTGAGTGGATGTTTTCCGCCTTTAACTTCTTTAAGGAATGAGTGGGGGTGGGAATTTTTGGTGCAATTTGCTGTGCTGGCGTGTTCCTTTGCCTCTGGTTGTTACACAAACTTAGAGCACGTCATGCCCAGGATAAAGCTGTAATCATACAGGCCATGGTAGCCTTGGAGCAAGGCGCATCTCCCCAGGTTTGGCTTGCTAGCCTCAAGAGAGATCTTTGAACATGGTCTTGGCACCAGGAGTTCTTGTTGCCATTGCACCCTGTAAGACATGTTCAGTAGCACGTTACAGCCTTTGCACTCCTTAGGCTTAGTGCCATTGCACAAGGAAAGGTGTAACGCTGTTGTCTCTTTCTCCAGGCAACCACCCTCGATCGGCTGGTGCTGAAGAAGTATTGGCCTTGATCAGGTAGATGCCTAGGTATCTTTTATAAAGACAAAAAGGGGGAGATGTTGGGCGCCATTTTGTGCTAGAAGTTATTTTGCCTAGCACAGAGGCCTCTTTAGCCGTTACTGACTCCGCCCACTGCCATGTTGTCTTCCCTCCCTATGTTTCGCTCATGCGCGGGGTCCTGTGTCCCGCACATGCACAGGGTCCCTGGCGTGGTGTGATTTCGGGCTTTGTCCAGTTAGGGCATGTTTCATCAGCTCGCATGCGAGCTCGTACGACCTGCACCAGCCAATGGGAAGTGGACACGTCGACCCGCACCATTTGCGCCAGCCAATGGGAAGCGGACACGTCGACCAGCTCTGTATAAAGGCAGCTTGCACAGAGGGTTCGGGGTCCTTTAGCCATTTTAAGTTTCAAACTTCAGGAGCTCCAGTAAAGCGTGTTCTAAGAATAATCCTGTTGTGGTCGTTCTTCACGCGGGCGGTCAAGGGCGTCCCACAATGCCCCTCTTCTTCCTCAGACGCAGGGGCTGATGCCCCTCTTCTTCCTCAGACACAGGGGCTGATGCCCCTCTTCCTCAGACACAGGGGCTGATGCCCCTCTTCTTCCTCAGCCACAGGTACTGGCGCCCCTCTTCTTCCTCAGACACAGATGCTGACGCCCCTCTTCTACCTCAGACACAGGTGCTGACACCCCTCTCGGCTTCCCTCAGCCACAGGTGCTGATGCCTCTCTCAGCTTCCTCAGCCACGGGTGCTGACTCCCCTCTCAGCTTCCTCAGCCACGGGTGCTAACTCCCCTCTCAGCTTCCTCAGCCACGGGTGCTGACTCCCCTCTCAGCTTCCTCAGCCACGGGTGCAGACTCCCCTCTCAGCTTCCTCAGCCACGGGTGCTGACTCCCCTCTCAGCTTCCCTCAGCCACGGGTGCTGACTCCCCTCTCAGCTTCCTCAGCCATGGGTGCTGACTCCCCTCTCTGCTTCCCTCAGCCACAGGTGCTGACTCCCCCCCTCAGCTTCCTCAGCCACAGGTGCTTACTCCCCCCTCTCAGCTTCCCTCAGCCACAGGCGCTCACTCCCGGTGCTCACTCCCCCTCTAGGCTTCCCTCAGCCACAGGTGCTAACACTCCTTTGCATCCCTCAGCCACAGGTGTCTTATGGCCCCTATCTCCATCCTTCAGCTACAGGTGCTGACAGTTCCTCTCTTCTCTGCCACCCTGAGGAATTGCTGGGGAAATTGAGGACTGATAAACATCTACTATTGTCCGGGAGCTCCGCAGGGGTCCCCAACAATGCCGGGAAGGGGGCTCCGCGAGGGTACCCAACAATGCCCGGAGCGAGTTCCCTTCTACCTCCGAAGCGAAGCCGAAGCCGAAGCCGGCGAGGAATGGATGAAAACTCAGGAATCCGTGCAGTTTTAAAAGGGCTTTACTATTACAGGTTCCAATATACAATCCAAGAGCAGGGAAAGCCTCCGGACTCTGTGTTCCCAGCTAGGCCCCAGCCAGGTGCAGGCTAAGATGGCTGCCACCACGTGTTGAGGCCCAACAGAGAATGAAGAGGGACGGAGAGGCAAAACATCAAGGGCAAAGGCAAAAAGGGAAAAAAAAGAGAGCGAGCTTCTTTCTTGCAGCTTATTTTATAGCTCGAAATCTGCCCAAACTCCCCAGCCCAGCCCATTCTGGGCTGGGCTATCTAGGGATGAAAATTCAAAGCCTCCCAGCAGAGCTGGGAGGAGCTGCAAGCCAAATGTAAACTTCTCCTGGCAGGGTCAAATGCCTTCAGGTAACTTCTCCCAGCACCTCACCTGTTGCAGGACTCCTAAGGGCCGCTGCATCTGCTCTGGATTGCCTCCCGCAAATCACTCCGTAGATAAGGGGGGTAGTCTAAATGTGGCAGTTTATCCGACCATGTATGCTGTACTAGCTGGTATAAATATTCTCCCATGCTATCACAATCATCGTGGGACTAGCTAGATTTTACCAGCATATTAGCCTGGCCACGTAAGGACACCTAAGTAATTAGACCAGAGAGAAATGCTGTTTGCTTCCAAACAAACAAGCATGGCTCCCTGATAAAATATAAAACTACAATGAAGTAGAGGAGACTTGTGAAGGCTTGGAGAAATATTTAACTGGCATTGGTGTTGATCTTTGGTACAGTGACATGCCATCTCAGAAACCCCCTTCTCTACATTTCAAAGGCATTCCAGCTCAAAACATTAGCACAGTAAAGGCCCTAGGTGAGATGCAGGGAGGGACTACCCTAAGGGCATTGGACCCTCCCTGCTTTCCATAACAATGGGAGGAAGGTCTGAGTTGGGGGGGTTATAAACTTGCCGGTTCCGCTCTCCCGGGCTTCTTCTTCCCGGTGGGATCTCGTCTTGTGAGCGTTTATTCCCCTTGGAAGTTCTACACGTGGTGGTCGCCATCTTGGCCTACACGTGGCTGGGGTTCTAGCCTGGAATCCTAAGCATCGGGTTTTTCCTTTTGCTGATTTGTATGCCTGAACCTGTGATAAGTAAAGCCTTCTAAAACCGCATCGGATTCCTGAGTGTCCATCCATTCCTCGCCCGGCTTCGGAGGTAGAAGGGAACTTCGCTTCCCGGCACTGTCGGGGACCCCTGGCGGGAGCGCCCGACACTCACCCAATGTCTTTTTATATGCTAATGTTTTGAGCAAGATCTGCCAGGAAAAATCTCCACAGGGTAGAAAAAGGGGCTCTTAGAGGAGTCCTGCAACATACTATGAGCCCCTGCATGACACAGACCTCCAGGCCTCACCTGCCTCAAGAGACCGTTGTCTGATAGGCACTTGCATTGGCCTTGCTTTGCATGGTGTGGGAAAGGACCCTGATTTTCCCAGGGAGCTGCAGAACCCAGGCCACAGTGCGGGCAGCTCTGTGCAGGAAATAACGATTGCCCTTCGGTGCTACCTGGGGTTCCTCCGGCTATATAGCCTCCGTTGTAGAATTTGAGTCCAGGATAGATGAGTCATCTGGCGCATCCTGGACACCCAAGCGGCCCTTTTGCATCGTGGGGAAATGTGCACCTTTGCTTCGGCCATGTGATGTTACCTACAGAATTCCCCGTCCGGGCTCTGCACTCAGGAATTACTCCTGGCAGTGCTCGGGGACCATATGGGATGCTGGGGATTGAACCCTGGTTGGCCACATGACACGCAAACACCTTCTGCTCTACTATCAGTATGGCCCCAAGACTGGCTTTTGAGAGAAAGTTATATATAATTTCTTCAAATTGTTTTGGTCTGGAGTTCTCGGCATACAAAAGAAGCTAATCTGGGCATGTCCCAGGGGAAAATCTCTTTCGTACTCCTAACAGGACTGACATCCTCCTGTAGCTTCTTTTCTGAGAGGGCTCACCCCTCCTCCTCTGAGGCGGGTAGGAGAAAGTGACTGTCTCTGGTTCCCTGGTGGTCTGGTGGTTAGGATTCGGCACTCTCACTGCTGTGGCCCAGGTTCGATTCCCAGTCAGGGAACCAGAGATGATCATTTTCTTCCCACCTCACATAAGCCCACATCAAAAGCGACGTGGGCTTCCTATCTTTGAGCTACTTTGGGATTAAGCATCGTCTTCTTTATTGTTTCCTCAAGGTTCATTACCTATCTAGGTGCCTGCCGCCTTCGGGCTGGGTTAGGCTTCAGATACTGTTTTTCCAGTTCAGGTTCCCTGGACACCCACTCCCCAGCTCTCTGCCTGCAGAGCCCGCATTACTGCTTCCTGACCAAGACTCACTGTGTATTTCTAAACTTTCGCTGACTTTTCTCCCTTTGGGGCCATCATCTCAAGGCCCTAGGAGCTGGACGACATTCTGTTCCAGACAGGGGGACCTTAGCCATGCCGGGCAGTTGGGCTCCTTCGCTAGTGCCCTGCTGTCGCAGTACACGGCTGCCCCGAGCCTCTGCCTCTTGCCTGGAGTTACCTCCTGCAGGCCACTTTGTAGATAAGGGGCAAGAAAACAGTTTGAGTTTGTGACTATGTGGCAGTATCTCTTACCACGTATTCTATGTTAGCTGGAGTAAGTATTTTCTCTCATGCTACCACAATAATCATGGGACTAGATAGATCTTACCATTATATTCACCTGGCCACGTTGGATCTCTAAGAAATTAGACCAGAGAGAAATGCTGTTTGCCTCCAAGCAAGCATACGTGGCTCTCTATCAAGTCTAATGGCTAATAAACAAAACAACTATAAAGATGAGGATCTTGTGAAGGCTTGGGGAAATATATGCCTGGCTGTAGAATATCCATTGGTACAGATACATGCCCTTCACCCACTCTACATAGGGCCTGCAGGGATACTTCCAAGGCAGATCTTGGCTGGGGCAATATTAACATTTCAGTGTGGCTAGGTGAGGTCCTGGGAGAAGTTAGTTACCTGAGGGGATTGACCCTAACTGCTTTCTGTTGGTGTGGACCGGTCAGGGCTGAAACGTTATAAAAGCTGTAGCCTGCTTTCTTCCACGCCCTTTTGCCCTTTTCTCCCCCATCTTCCTCCTTGCTCTCTGCCTCCTCTCTTCTCTCCGTTCTCTTCCTTGTTGGGCCTTAGCACATGGTAGCAGCCATCATGGACTAGGATTCAAAACCTTTATGTGGCGGGGCCCAGCTAGAAACATAAAGTCTAGGATTTTCCTGTTACTAAATTGTATACCAGAACAAGTGTGAGTAAAGTCTTTTGAAGCTTTACTGGATTCTCCTGTCTTTCTCCACCCTCTGGCTGCCAGTTCCCTGGGGCAGACAGGGATCCCTATACCCTACACCTGGAGTTGGCTGGGGAGCCCAACGCTCTCCGACACTCTGCTCTCAGGGAGTTTTCTGTGTGTGCGGGTGTCAGAGTGTGTCTCCTGGCATCACATCGGCCATGCAGGCCCTCCCTGAAGATGCCCTTGGTGCAGCAGCTCGCATGCTGGGGGTGCCTGGGCAGGGTGCGAGACAGAGAACCTAGCCCAGATCCCTTTGCAGTCAGCACACACAGGCGCCTTGTCAGAGAACAAAGTGGTGTTCACGGGGGGTGGTGGGGAGCTGCCAGGCGCTGCCACGTTTATCCCTGTGGTTTGGGGAAGGGTTTGTCCTGGGGTACCGCACAGGGCAGCTTTATCCATGGGGCCTGGTGGGAGGCACCGGGCAGACACTGGGCCCCAGCCCTCAGCTCAGAGACAGAAGCACCTTGTCTGAGGTGGGCTGGGAAGAGGCCGGGCAAGGGGAGTTGTGCGGAGCAGGGCGGGAGGTGAGTATGCACATTCCCGGGGCAGGGCCCAGAGTGCGGATGGGGTACAGGACACTCACCAGGGCCTGAGCCTACACACAGCTGGACTGGACTTTCAGTCCAGTCCACACTCCCGGGGCAGGGCCCAGAGTGCGGATGGGGTACAGGACACTCACCCAGGGCCTGAGTCTACACACAGCTGGATTAGACTGTCAGTTCAGTCCACACTCCCGGGGCAGGGCCCAGAGTGCGGATGGGGTACAGGACACTCACCAGGGCCTGAGCCTACACACAGCTGGACTGGACTGTCAGTCCAGTCCATACTCCCGGGGCAGGGCCCAGAGTGCGGATGGGGTACGGACACTCACCAGGGCCTGAGCCTACACACAGCTGGACTGGACTGTCAGTCCAGTCCACACTCCCGGGGCAGGGCCCAGAGTGCGGATGGGGTACAGGACACTCACCCAGGGCCTGCTGCCCAGAGCCTACACACAGCTAGACTGGGCCACCACCAACAGATGGTTAGAAGGTCTGGGGACAAGGACCAATATGGGGCATCCCAGGGCGTTAGAGCAGAGCAGGTAGGCCTTCAGGTTAGGGTTGTGTCTGCAGTAGTCTGGATCTGACACACAGTACCCCAACAGGTAGGCCTGCAGGGTGTGGGTTTTCCCGTGTGCAAACAGTTGGGCCCGACTCACAGTACCCCATCAGGACTCCTGCAGGGTGTGTGTTGTCCTGCATGCAGACAGTCAAAGTCTCACACACAGTACCCCATCAGGTAGGCCTGCAGGTTAGGGTTGTCCTGTGTGCAGGCAGTTGGGATCTGACACACAGTACCCCATCAGGTAGGCCTGCAGTACCCCAAGGAACAGCTCACCCTGTGGCAGCCTCTAGCTCCAGATCCCCCAAGGAAAGGCTCACCCTGTGGCAGGACCTCAGCCCCAGCGTCCTCCCAAGAGATACTGGAGGAGATGCAGACCCAGAGGCCAAACCCCAGCCAGATAGAGGCAGAGACCAGAGGGATGTAGCCCCCTGACCAGGGACGCCTTGTGCCCCCTGGGAGCTGGGCAAGGCCGGAAGGACCCTCCACTGAAGCCCCTAGTAGGAACTGGGTCTCCATGCACTGCTGGAGTGGTGTCCCATAAAAGATATGTGCCTGTCCCAACTCTGCACCCTGGGCATGGGCCCTCACTGGGAATCAGGGTCCCTGAAGACGGGGTGCAGGGCAGAGCTGGGAGGAGCCCGTCCTGCAGGTGGGGGGCCTCCCTCCAGCCCCAGTGTCCATCCCAGGGACACAGAGGAGACGCAGACCCAGAGGAGAAGCCCGAGCAGGCGGGGCAGGGAGGGAAGGGACACAGCACCTTGCTCAGAGATGCCTGGAGCCCCCAGAGCTGGGCGAGGCGGCAAGGGCCCTCCCCTGGAATCTTGGAGGGAGGGTGGTCCTGGGACCTGCACAGCAGCCTCGTGGCTCCAGAATGGTGGCAGGACCCCCTGCTCCATGGTTCCAGCCCCAGGGTGCTGGACCACAGGCAGGAGCGAGTGGGAAGACAGGCAGGTCTCTGGCACTATAAGCCAAGCTGCAGGCACTGCCCACCAGCCCACCAGCTGATGGTGCCCAGAAGGGTGGCGGTCTCTGTAGCCTCCACCCTTGCTGGCAACCCCAAGTGTGTTTATTCTTGTCACAGCGGGTGGTGGTGTGGTGTGTGTGTGTGTGCGTGTCTGTGTGTGAGTGTGTGTCTGTGTAGGGGGCAGGTGCCCTGAGAGGGACAGCTGCTGCAACCTCCTTTGGCAGCACATAACTCAGGATATTTCCGGGGCTCCAGCTCATCCCCTGGATTACGTAGTCGTCCATTTCAGGAAACCACAGCCATGCGTGCCATCAAGGCAGCATTTGCCGTCTGGGCCCGCATCCTGACTATGCCGGGGCTTCCTCAGCCCCTGCTATGAGCCACGGCCAGTCTCTTCCGACACCTCCATGGGTGCCATGGAACCCCCAGTTGGCCCCCCTGTGGAGTTTCACGTTTTCTCACGAGGCTGTGGCAGCCTCTCCAAGGGCTGCGCCATGCACGCTTGCTATTTGCAGCTCATGCAGTGCAGGAGCGGTGGCAGAAAGCCCCTGAGCTTGCGATCCCCTGTCCCTGGTGATGCCCACACCAGGTTGTCTCCAGCTCCTCTGTGGAGGGGCTGTGTCATTGGCAAGGGTACGGGTTAAGGCAGAACCAGGTGACAGGAAAGAGGTGCCTCACACAGCACATGGCACCGTTTTCCTCTCCAGGTTGCCCAGCGCAACCAGAACCAGGTGACAGGAAAGAGGTGCCTCACGTGGCCCTGTTCTCTCCCAGCTGCACCCCTGCTACCAGAGCATTCTTTCCCCACTGGGTGCTAACACACTCAAGGCATGAGTCTCTGGGAATTAACCCAAGGGTGACTTTGATGAATTCTAGACTTCAGCTGAAAGAGGTAGATGGTGTATCTTTGCTCGACTCGACAGAGAAATAAATGGATGGTGAACGGTGGATGGTGAATGCTCAGGTGGGTAAGTAAGATGTCATGACGATATGTGGGTACATGGATGGATGGATGGATGGATGGGTGGGTGGGTGGGTGGGTGAGTGGGTGGGTGGATGGATGGATGGGTGGGTGGACAGAGAATGGATGGAATGATAAACAGATGAATGGATAGATAAACAGGAGGTGGAGATATGAAAGCAGAATGGACAGGTGGTGGATGGGGATGGAAAACTAATGGATGGATGCTGGCTAATGAACAGTGGATGGATAAAGGATGAATGAATGAATGTGGGTGAATGATGGATTAACATGGATACATGATAGGAAATGAATGGATGAGTGGATGGTTGGGGAGACGAGAGAGATGCACAGATGACAGAAGATTGGTACACACAGAGTTGATCATGACAGGTGAAAATGTTTCCTTAAATGAAGTGCTGTACACACTTGTATGGGGAGTTGGTACACACACAGAGAAGGAGCTTAAGAATGCATGTGACTCTCACCCCACAGAGACTGGCACACATCCAAAACAGCAAGAACAACCGGTGCTGGCGTGGATGTGGGGAAAAAGGGACTCTCATCCACTGCTGGTGGGAGTGCCGACTGGTCCAGCCCTTTTGGAAAACAATATGGGCATTCCTCTGAAAGCTAGATATTGAGCTCCCATTTGATCCAGCAATAGCACTCCTGGGAATATACCCTAGAGACCGAAAAACACATAGCAGAAACACTATCTGTACTTCTTTATTCATCTCTGCGCTATTCACTATAGCTAAAATCTGGAAACAACCTAAATGCCCGAGAACAGAGGACTGGCTAAAGAAACTGTGGTTCATCTACACTATGGAATACTATGCGGCTGTCAGAAAAGATGAAATTATGAAATTTACCTGCAAATGGATGGACATGGAGTCTATCATGCTGAGTGAAATTAGTCAGAAGAAAAAGGACAGATATAGAATGACTGCATTCATTAATAGGATATAAATAGATGACAGTGTTTTACTAAATGTGGGAAATGGTAATGGCAGATTAAAACTCACCACTGAATATACACAAGGAGACTTAAGTGATAAACTCTAAATATCTGCAGGGCTAGCCACAATGTGTAAAATAAGAGGGAGAGAGATGCAGGGACAGAGAGAGAGATAGAGAGAGAAAGAGAGGAAACTGGGGTACCTGCTATTAAGGCGGCCTGGGGCGGGGGGGGAGGGGTACATTGGTGGTGGAAATGGGGCACTGGTGGAAGGATGGGTGCTGGAATACTGTATTACCAAGAACCAATTATGAACACCTTTGTAATTGTATGTTTCACGGTGGTATAATAAAAAATTTAAAAAAAAAAAGAATGCATGTGACGGGCTGGAGAGATAGTACAGTAGGGAGGGCATTTGCTTGCATGAGGCCCGCCTGGTTTCAGTCTCTGGGGCCCAGTGGACCCTATTGGGGTCCCTGAGCACATCGAGGAAAAAGTCCTGAGCACAGCCAGGGGTGGCCCCAAATGGCTTTGACTACAGAGATTGTCACTGGTATGGAGATAAGCACAGGCTTTGTGAGACACACATATACAAGCACACACGCAGACACACACACTCAGGCACAGCTGCATACCAGCATGCTTATGAATGCATGATGCACACACGTGCACACCGTCCCATGCAATGTGCACCCACAGCGTGTATTCCGATCCTGCAGTGCGACAAGATGTGACAGCAAAAGGTACACCCATACGAGTGTGCTCAATGTGACGGGGCAGTGTGGTGTGATGCCACCCTCGGAAGGCCACTGTCTCGCCAGTGTGGAAGGGCAGCGCACAGTTCCTTGTGGGGAAGCCCCAGCCTTCCTGTGGCAGAACCCTCGTCACAGGGATATGAGCCCCATGGCGTGACAGGACACACTCCCAAGACACGCTTGCCCCATGCATGATAGCACACCTCAGATGTGCACTGTAACATATCGCATGTGTACTGTCACCAGCCACATGTCATATAGCACATGGCACATGTACCATATCATATCAGGAACTTGTCACACGTGTGTGACATAGAGTGTAGAGTATCACATGTCCTGTGATATGATTTGTCACATACATGTATTTTAACACATCACATGTGTATTGGAACAAGTCCAAGCCAGAGCACAAACAACTTGATACCTTTCTCCGCATCCTTCTTATCATCCAAAGGGTCATCAAGGTGGCCAGAGGCTGTAGAGACCTGACTTTTGTCCCCTGAAACAGCCCTGCCGAGGGATCCCCCACACCAGACTGAAGTCAAGGCAGCAACAGATGGCACAGGACTGTGGGTCAAGCGGTCGAAGGGTGGTGCTGAAGTCTATGGAGACTCTGTATTGGAGGTTGTGTGCCCAGAAGGGGGAATCGGAACATCTATGCTGAGCTGGGAACCCGCACAGCTGCAGGGACCTGTGACGGCACAGACTGTACTCAGGGGACCTGTGACGGCACAGACTGTACTCAGGACCTGTGGCCGGCACAGACTGTACTCAGGACCTGTGACGGCACAGACTGTACTTGGGACCTGTGGACGGCACAGACTGTACTCGGGACCTGTGACGGCACAGACTATACTCAGGGCCGGCCCCACAGCTTCATGCACTCTTGTAGCTGCTCAGACCTGGCTGCTGACAGCATTTGATTCTTACACTCTCCTGGGGAAAGATACATTTCTCTGTCTGAGTCTGCAGATCTGAAATTGCAGGGCAGGGCCCACAGCTGCCCTTGGTCTTGCGTGGAGGGCAGCCGTGGCCACACTAGGCAGAATCAGGGGCCTTCTGCTCCCGGAGGGTCCCTACACTGTGGACCCTGGGTCTTCTCCCGACAAGCTCATTCTTTCTGCAGAGGTTGGTCACGTGGAGCTTCCAGCCCCCAACTCAGCGCCCCTGTGGCTCCTCCTGGAAATTCCTGAGTGCAGAGCCAGGAGTAACCCCTGAGCATTACCTGATGTGACCCAAAAAGAAAAAAAAGAGGTTCAGGGAAGCCAGAAGGAGGGCACAGACCCTTAGCTCAGAGCACAACCTGGCCCAGAGTAAGCAGGGGTCCACTCAAGCCCAGGTTCACGGTACAGCCAGCCCTGAGCATGCCCCCGCCCAGAGAACACTGGGGCCCGCAGCACACAGGAGCTCAGAGCCCAGTGCACAGTAGCCTTGGGCCCTATCCCAGCTGTGCTCTCAGACAGTGGCAGAGACGGAGTCGCCATGAAGAAGGCGAGATGGTGGCCCTCTCTGCAGCAGCAACCCATAACTGCAGCCTGGGCTCCGTCAGGAGCCGCCCAGCCCCTTCTCCACGTGGGGTCCCCGTCTGTACCCACAGAGGCAGCCCCCAGCCGCACAGTGCAGCCTGAGTGCCCGGACGCCCTCGCCCTCTGCATCTGACCGGCAGAGGGTATTTCTGGCCCGGCACAACGCGCTGCTTTTCAACACTCTAAAAACATCCCGGGCGGGCCGGCGCTCGGCATTTGCAGGCCGGACACTTGATAGTGCACGAGGCCGCTATTTCGGGCCAGCAGCTGTGACCAGGATTAAGGGATGCGGCTGTGCGGGGCCGGGGGGTGGGGAGCGGGAAGGTGCAGATGCCGGGCAGGCTGGCAGTCTCCTTTTTAGCCCTGCTGCGCCGGGCGTTGGTAGGAAGTGTGTGAAGGCTGCGAGGTCAGCACTGGGTGAAGCTGAGCTGAGGGGCCTGTTGCAGCCCCCCCCCCCGCCTGGGTGCAAAGGGCTCCTGCTGCTCTTTCTACCGGACTGGCTCCCTGGCAGCCACCAGGCGACAGTGGGGGTCCTTTGGCTGCAGACAGCCCCTCCCCCCAACCACACTCCCCAACACTAAGAGTCTCCTCCTGGACCGCATGACCCCATGTTGTGGCCACTCACAACTGCTTCTCGGGGTCAGCATTGGCCCCTGACCAGCCCTCCAGTTTTGCCTCTCAGATCTGCTTCCCCTGCTTTGGGGTCTTTGCCTGGTACAGAGAGCGTGGGACTCTGCCAGGGACCCCAGGACGGCTCATCTCTGCAAAGCCAGATTAGCCAGCCGCTTCCCTGGCACCCAGAGGGCAGCAGAGAGCCACGGACCTGCCTTTGTTTTTCTCCTGTCGGGGTTTCGTATCCATGCACACGCTTATTTCATATGATGTGCTGGGACACAGCCCTCCTCGATGTATCAGACGCTCAGCACTGGGGCTGTGGACGGAGCAGAGCCCTTGCATGCTCAAGGGGCCGAAGTTTCATTCCTGCCACACGTGTGGCCCCTTTTAACAGTACCTGGTGTGGCTCCGGGGCCCCGTGTTTGCTAGGCTGGGAGGTGTGTGGCCGGTATGTGTTGGGGAGACCCCCCAAAGAAACAGTGTCCAGTGAAGACCCTGGCCTTTGGCTCTCACAGATCAGCCTCTTCCTCTTGTGGAAGCCCCAGGAACATGGTTCCTTGGCGTGATACTCCCAGGAGCGGGAGAGGCTCCACAGAGCTCATGGCTACACAGACTCCTGGGTGCAGGTGCTGGGCTTCGGGTCACATGCAGCGGTGGGAGAAGCTGGGCTACAAGGGAGTTTCTCAGAGAGAGACAGCTGTGCCAGGACGAAGGAAGTGTGTGCGTGCTGGAACCGTTGGACTGCAGTTCTGGGCTCGGCGGTCCCTGGAATCAAGAAGTGCCTCCTAGTGTATTGCGGTGGTGGAGAGTGAGAAACAGGAGTGTGTGGTGGTGGAAAGTGAGCCACATGTCTCACATCACGTGATGTCTCTCACACACTGACACGTGGTGTCTCACACACTGACACGTAGTGATTCTCAGTATGAATTGTGATTCTTACACAGACATTTGGTGTCTCACACTGACACATGGTCTCACATACACTGTCACACGTGACATCTCACACACTGTGACACAGTGATTATCACACAGTGTGATACGTGGTGTCTTTCAAACAATGTGACACGGGTGTCTCTGACCGTGGCTGTGTAACACCAGTGCCTACACTCTGCAGCCATGGGACCCCTGTTCCAGCCGGTATTTCTGCCCCATCTTGTCTGTTCTTCCTGGTGTTTCTGCCCCATCTTGTCTGTCCTTCCTGGTATTTCTGCCCCATCTTCTCTGTCCTTCCTGGTATTTCTGCTCCATCTTCTCTGTCCTTCCTGGTATTTCTGCCCCATCTTCTCTGTCCTTCCTGGTGTTTCTGCCCCATCTTCTCTGTCCTTCCTGGTGTTTCTGCCCCATCTTCTCTGTCCTTCCTGGTATTTCTGCCCCATCTTCTCTGTCCTTCCTGGTATTTCTGTTCCATCTTCTCTGCCCTTCCTGGTATTTCTGTCCATCTTCTCTGTCCTTCCTGGTATTTCTGCTCCATCTTCTCTGTCCTTCCTGGTATTTCTGTCCATCTTCTCTGTCCTTCCTGGTATTTCTGTCCATCTTCTCTGTCCTTCCTGGTATTTCTGCTCCATCTTCTCTGTCCTTCCTGGTATTTCTGCCCCATCTTCTCTGTCCTTCCTGGTATTTCTGCTCCATCTTCTCTGTCCTTCCTGGTATTTCTGCCCCATCTTCTCTGTCCTTCCTGGTATTTCTGTCCATCTTCTCTGTCCTTCCTGGTATTTCTGTCCATCTTCTCTGTCCTTCCTGGTATTTCTGTTCCATCTTCTCTGCCCTTCCTGGTATTTCTGCCCCATCTTCTCTGTCCTTCCTGGTATTTCTGTCCCATCTTCTCTGTCCTTCCTGGTATTTCTGCCCCATCTTCTCTGTCCTTCCTGGTATTTCTGCTCCATCTTCTCTGTCCTTCCTGGTATTTCTGTCCCATCTTCTCTGTCCTTCCTGGTATTTCTGTCCCATCTTCTCTGTCCTTCCTGGTATTTCTGTCCATCTTCTCTGTCCTTCCTGGTATTTCTGCCCCATCTTCTCTGCCCTTCCTGGTGTTTCTGCCCCATCTTCTCTGCCCTTCCTGGTGTTTCTGCCCATCTTCTCTGTCCTTCCTGGTATTTCTGCCCCATCTTCTCTGTCCTTCCTGGTATTTCTGCCCCATGTTCTCTGTCCTTCCCTGGTATTTCTGTCCATCTTCTCTGTCCTTCCTGGTATTTCTGTCCATCTTCTCTGTCCTTCCTGGTATTTCTGTCCATCTTCTCTGTCCTTCCTGGTATTTCTGCCCCATCTTCTCTGTCCTTCCTGGTATTTCTGTTCCATCTTCTCTGCCCTTCCTGGTATTTCTGTCCATCTTCTCTGTCCTTCCTGGTATTTCTGCTCCATCTTCTCTGTCCTTCCTGGTATTTCTGTCCATCTTCTCTGTCCTTCCTGGTATTTCTGTCCATCTTCTCTGTCCTTCCTGGTATTTCTGCTCCATCTTCTCTGTCCTTCCTGGTATTTCTGCCCCATCTTCTCTGTCCTTCCTGGTATTTCTGCTCCATCTTCTCTGTCCTTCCTGGTATTTCTGCCCCATCTTCTCTGTCCTTCCTGGTATTTCTGTCCATCTTCTCTGTCCTTCCTGGTATTTCTGTCCATCTTCTCTGTCCTTCCTGGTATTTCTGTCCATCTTCTCTGTCCTTCCTGGTATTTCTGCTCCATCTTCTCTGTCCTTCCTGGTATTTCTGCTCCATCTTCTCTGTCCTTCCTGGTGTTTCTGCCCCATCTTCTCTGTCCTTCCTGGTATTTCTGCCCCATCTTCTCTGTCCTTCCTGGTATTTCTGCCCCATCTTCTCTGTCCTTCCTGGTATTTCTGTCCCATCTTCTCTGTCCTTCCTGGTGTTTCTGCCCCATCTTCTCTGTCCTTCCTGGTATTTCTGCCCCATCTTCTCTGTCCTTCCTGGTATTTCTGCCCCATCTTCTCTGTCCTTCCTGGTATTTCTGCTCCATCTTCTCTGCCCTTCCTGGTATTTCTGTTCCATCTTCTCTGTCCTTCCTGGTATTTCTGCCCCATCTTCTCTGTCCTTCCTGGTATTTCTGCCCCATCTTCTCTGTCCTTCCTGGTATTTCTGCTCCATCTTCTCTGCCCTTCCTGGCAGTCTGAGGGTAGCGACGCCTCTGAGGACAGCCCAGACACTTTGCCTGCCCGAGTCTTCTCAGCAGGTCCCCCCTTCCTGGCTGGTGCAACCTGCAGCGACAGCCTGTGCTCCTGCCGTCAGACTGGGCTGTGCAGAAGGTGAGCCAGCCCGGGACGCCATCTCGCCCTCACTCAGGACGGGGAGCCCTTGAGTATTGATTGCATGTACCAGAGCAGCGCCGTAAAAGCACACGGGGCGTCCTGGCTACCCCCAGCAGCGCCGTAAAGCACAGGGCATCCTGCCCCCCCATCAGAGCCGTAAAGCACACGGGGCATCCTGCCCCCCCAGCAGAGCTGTAAAGCACACGGGGCGTCCTGGCCCCAGCAGCGCCGTAAAGCACACGGGGCGTCCTGGCACCACCAGCAGAGCTGTAAAGCACACGGGGTGTCCTGGCCCCCCAGCAGAGCTGTAAAGCACACGGGGCGTCCTGGCCACCACCAGCAGAGCTGTAAAGCACACGGGGGCGTCCTGGCCACCACCAGCAGAGCTGTAAAGCACACGGGGCGTCCTGGCCACCACCAGCAGAGCTGTAAAGCACACGGGGCGTCCTGGCCACTACCAGCAGAGCTGTAAAGCACACGGGGGCGTCCTGCCGCCCCCCCCCAGCAGAGCCGTAAAGCACACGAGGCGTCCTGCCCCCCAGAGCAGCGCTGTAAAGCACACGGGGCGTCCTGCCCCCCCAGCAGAGCTGTAAAGCACACGGGGCGTCCTGCCCCCCAGAGCAGCGCTGTAAAGCACACGGGGCGTCCTGCCCCCCCCAGCAGAGCTGTAAAGCACACGGGCGTCCTGGCTCAGCTCTCCTGGCAGTTTAATGTTTGCGACCCGGGCCCCTCCTGTGTGCCTTCTCTTTTTTATTGCCTTCATTACAGGCATTTGGTAGCCACGTACTCGGTGGCATAATTGGTTTTATCTTCTTTCCTGGGAAAAGGGAGAAAAAGTGATTTCTCTTCAAAGAGGCAGTGATTCCTGATAAAAGGCAAGTTGCCTTAATGGGGAAAAAAAGTCCTATCAAATTAACACAAAGGCAGAACGCCAGACCCCAACCCCTCCCCACGCCTTGTGTACCCCCCGATTGCCACAGTTTGGTGCAGGACCTTGTGGCGCCGTGATGCCAGCTGGCTGCTTGTATCCGTGTCTGCTGCCTGCCCGAAGCCCCCTCGTCCTGCGGGCGTCTGCTGCCTTCCCGAAGCCCCTCGTCCTGCAGGCGTCTGCTGCCTGCCCGAAGCCCCCTCGTCCTGCAGGCGTCTGCTGCCTTTCCCGAAGCCCCTCGTCCTGCGGGCGTCTGCTGCCTGCCCGAAGCCCCTCGTCCTGCAGGCGTCTGCTGCCTGCCCGAGGCCCCTCGTCCTGCGGGCGTCTGCTACCTTTCCCGAAGCCCCTCGTCCTGCGGGCGTCTGCTGCCTGCCTGAAGCCCCCTCGTCCTGCGGGCGTCTGCTACCTTTCCCGAAGCCCCTCGTCCTGCAGGCGTCTGCTGCCTGCCCGAAGCCCCTCGTCCTGCAGGCGTCTGCTGCCTGCCTGAAGCCCCCAGTCACGTTCCCAGCATCTCTGCAGCTCGCTGCTCACTCGCACCGTCTTCAGACCACCTGTTTCCTACAGGGACATCTGAGCTCTGACTCCTGCAGAGATGGGCTGCAGGGCGTCTTTGTTATCCTGGGGAAACTGAGTCAGCTTGCAGGTGAGACATGGCTACCCAGGGCGTCCCAGCCCACACAGCATGGGGCAGTTGAGTCCCTTCATCTCCAAGAAAGCTTTGAGGACACTACCACCTCCAGCGCCTTCAGGGCCTGCAGCGTCCCCTCTGAGCATGTCTGTCCAGGGTGACCAGGTGACCTCTCCACACCCTCCTGGGCCGAGCCCATGACTGGGTGTCAACCCTGAGTCTTCCTGCAGCCTGGTCCCTCTGCGACCCCCTGTATCCCCTGGGGCTGGGGGCTCGCTCACGGCCGCCTGCGAAACGTCCCTTGTTGTGGCGTCTGGGCAGCTGGAGGTGCTGGACATACCTGTGTTGTGGCGTCTGGGCAGCTGGAGGTGCTGGACATACCTGTCAGCGCTTGGCTGTGGCTGGGAGGCTCTGCTGGGCCTCAGCCTCTGGGCGGCTCTCAGGGTACCTGCACAGGGCAGGCAGTGACTCTGCTCCTGCGGTCTCGGGACTCTCGTCTGTCGGAACACAGGGTGCCTCCCCTTAGGTGCTCTCCTGCACCAGCTGTGGTGCTCAGGAATTCAGACTCTAGAGCTCAGGCTGCAGTGCTCAGGATTCAGTGCTCAGAGCTGTAGTGCTTGGGACTTCAGTACTCAGAGCTGCAGTGCTTGGAACTCCAGTGCTCAGTGCTGAAGTGCTCAGGACTCAGTGCTCAGAGCTGCAGTGCTTGGAACTCCAGTGCTTAGGGCTGAAGTGCTCAGGACTCAGTGCTCAGAGCTGCAGTGCTCTGGACTCCAGTGCTCAGGGTTGCAGTGCTCGGGACAGTGCTCAGAGCCGCAGTGCTCTGGACTCCAGTGCTCAGAACTGCAGTGCTCTTGACTCCAGTGCTCAGGGTTGCAGTGCTCGGGACAGTGCTCAGAACTGTAGTGCTCGGGACTTCAGTGGTCAGAGCTACAGTCCTCTAGACTCCAGTGCTCAGAACTGTAGTGCTCAGGACTTCCAGTGGTCAGAGCTGCAGTCCTCTAGACTCCAGTGCTCAGAGCTGTAGTGCTCAGGACTTCAGTGGTCAGAGCTACAGTCCTCTAGACTCCAGTGCTCAGAACTGTAGTGCTCAGGACTTCAGTGCTCAGAGCTACAGTCCTCTAGACTCCAGTGCTCAGAACTGTAGTGCTCAGGACTTCAGTGGTCAGAGCTGCAGTCCTCTAGACTCCAGTGCTCAGAGCTGTAGTGCTCAGGACTTCAGTGGTCAGAGCTACAGTCCTCTAGACTCCAGTGCTCAGAGCTGAAGTGCTCAGGTCTCAGTGCTCAGAGCTGCAGTGTTTGGGACTCCAGTAGTCAGAGCTGAAGTGCTCAGGACTTCACTGTGCTCAGGGTTCAGTATTCACAACTTCAGTGCTCGAAAGTCCAGTGCTCAGAGCTTCAGTGCTCAGGAATTCAGTCAGTGCTCCAGTGCTTGGGAATGTAATCTTGGGAGTCCAGTGCTCAGAGTTGCAGTGCTCAGGGGCTTGGGGCCCTGGGCTTTGACTCTGAGCATCAGGACTGTGGAAAAGAGCTCTGTGGGTGATGAGAGGAGCTTTCGGGTGTCCATCACCGACACAACGCTGAGCCCCTGCAGCATCTGGTCAGTCCCGCAGCGTAGAGCCATCTCCACACCAGATTCATCGTGCCCAGAGGGATCCGCCACAATGCATGTCTCCCCCAAGTTCTGTTCATGCCCCCCAGACTCAGGGGGCCGAGAATATACGGCCATGAGAGGGGAGGGGTCTCCGGCCCCTGCCACGTGAACTTGCAAGTGTCTTGGTAACTGTCCTGAGTCCCTGCCCAGGGGTGGTGGTCTCTGGTCCTCCGTCTGCATGGGACCCCTCTGTGATCCCCCGTCCATGCCCGTGCCCTGGGCTCGCTGTCCTTTAGCCCTGGGGACCGTGCTCACGTGAAGGGGGCAGAGTGCTCACAGGAGGGCATGTGACCAGCTGCCCCCAGCACCCGCAAACGTTCCCTCCCCACCCGCTTTTCCTACTCACACCTGCCTCCCTGGGGCGCCCAGGTACCTGTGTACTTCCAGCCACTTTCAGTTCACCTTCTGCTCCTTCCTGAGAGGTGACCTGGGGGCTCCGGCATCTCCAGGGGAGATGATTGGAGCAGCACCATTGGCCACTCACGCGGGGACTTCAGCAGAGGCTGTGGATCTGTCGCCACCTCGTGGGCAGCGGGGAAATGACAGCCAGACCCTCCCTCTCTGTCCTGTCTCTGTCTCTGTCTGTCTCTCTGTTTCTTTCTCTCAGTTCCCCTCTCTCTCCCTCTCTCTCGTTCGTCTCTTCTGCGACATCCACTGGGCGAGGCCCCAGACTCAGCTTGACAGGGATGTGCACCTCCTCAGAAACATGCTGGCCCTGTTCTCATCCCTGTTTGATTCCTGGAGAACCATCTAGCCTCTGCTCTTATTCCTGATTGATTGGTTCCAGGAGAACCATCTGCTCTCTGTTCTTATCCCTGATTGGTTCCAGGAGAACCATCTGCTCTCTGTTCTTATCCCTGATTGGTTCCAGGAGAACCATCTGCTCTCTGTTCTTATCCCTGATTGATTCCAGGAGAACCATCTGCTCTCTGTTCTTATTCCTGATTGGTTCCAGGAGAACCATCTGCTCTCTGCTCTTATTCCTGATTGGTTCCAGGAGAACCATCTGCTCTCTGTTCTTATCCCTGATTGGTTCCAGGAGAACCATCTGCTCTCTGTTCTTATCCCTGATTGATTCCAGGAGAACCATCTGCTCTCTGCTCTTATCCCTGATTGGTTCCAGGAGAACCATCTGCTCTCTGTTCTTATCCCTGATTGATTCCAGGAGAACCATCTGCTCTCTGCTCTTATCCCTTATTGGTTCCAGGAGAACCATCTGCTCTCTGCTCTTATCCCTGATTGGTTCCAGGAGAACCATCTGCTCTCTGCTCTTATCCCTTATTGGTTCCAGGAGAACCATCTGCTCTCTGTTCTTATTCCTGATTGGTTCCAGGAGAACCATCTGCTCTCTGCTCTTATTCCTGATTGGTTCCAGGAGAACCATCTGCTCTCTGCTCTTATCCCTGATTGGTTCCAGGAGAACCATCTGCTCTCTGTCCTCATCCCTGATTGGTTCCAGGAGAACCATCTGCTCTCTGTTCTTATCCCTGATTGATTCCAGGGAGAACCATCTGCTCTCTGTTCTTATTCCTGATTGGTTCCAGGAGAACCATCTGCTCTCTGCTCTTATTCCTGATTGGTTCCAGGAGAACCATCTGCTCTCTGTTCTTATCCCTGATTGGTTCCAGGAGAACCATCTGCTCTCTGTTCTTATCCCTGATTGATTCCAGGAGAACCATCTGCTCTCTGCTCTTATCCCTGATTGGTTCCAGGAGAACCATCTGCTCTCTGTTCTTATCCCTGATTGATTCCAGGAGAACCATCTGCTCTCTGCTCTTATCCCTTATTGGTTCCGGGAGAACCATCTGCTCTCTGCTCTTATCCCTGATTGGTTCCAGGAGAACCATCTGCTCTCTGCTCTTATCCCTTATTGGTTCCAGGAGAACCATCTGCTCTCTGTTCTTATTCCTGATTGGTTCCAGGAGAACCATCTGCTCTCTGCTCTTATTCCTGATTGGTTCCAGGAGAACCATCTGCTCTCTGCTCTTATCCCTGATTGGTTCCAGGAGAACCATCTGCTCTCTGTCCTCATCCCTGATTGGTTCCAGGAGAACCATCTGCTCTCTGTTCTTATTCCTGATTGGTTCCAGGAGAACCATCTGCTCTCTGTTCTTATCCCTGATTGGTTCCAGGAGAACCATCTGCTCTCTGTCCTCATCCCTGATTGATTCCAGGAGAACCATCTGCTCTCTGTTCTTATCCCTGATTGGTTCCAGGAGAACCATCTGCTCTCTGCTCTTATCCCTGATTGGTTCCAGGAGAACCATCTGCTCTCTGCTCTTATCCCTGATTGGTTCCAGGAGAACCATCTGCTCTCTGCTCTTATCCCTTATTGGTTCCAGGAGAACCATGCTGGTCTCTGTTCTCATCCCTGATGGGTTCAGGAGAACCATGCTGGTTTCGTTCTCATCCCTAAGGGTGCAGGGGTGGAGAGTGGAGAGATGCGGGGTGGGTGGAGAAATGGGCATGGAAAATGGAGGGGTGTGGAGTGGAGGGAGAAAACAGGACTGGAGGGTGGAGAGGTTTAGGGGTGGGGTAGAGTGACAGAAGCAGGGGTGAAGGGGTGAGGGTCCAGGGGGTGCAGGGGTGCAGGGACTAATCTCACTGGTACTTTTGTCCAGCGCTTGTTTATTCCATGGCCTCAGAGGACGCTGGGCAAGTCCTTTCACAAGCCAATGGTCCCTATTTGTCTTTCCAGGGTTTCTGGGTTTCTTTGGGAGCTACTGAGCGTCGGAAGGGGCAAGGCCTGTGTGCGCTCAGTGGGGACTTCTCTGCACCCCCATGCTGGCCATCGGCTCAGTTCTCTGCGCCCCCATGCTGGCCATTGGCTCAGTTCTCTGCACCCCCATGCTGGCCATAGGCTCAGTTCTCTGCGCCCCCATGCTGGCCATCGGCTCAGTTCTCTGCCCCCCTGCCCCATGCTGGTCATCGGCTCAGTTCTCTGCGCCCCCATGCTGGCCATCGGCTCAGTTCTCTGCGCCCCTGCCCCATGCTGGTCATCGGCTCAGTTCTCTCGCGCCCCATGCTGGCCATCGGCTCAGTTCTCTGTGCCCCGCCCCCATGCTGGCCATCGGCTCAGTTCTCTGCCCCCCCATGCTGGCCATTGGCTCAGTTCTCTGCACCCCCCATGCTGGCCATAGGCTCAGTTCTCTGTGTGCCCCTCCCCACGCTCCTGTCACCTGTGGTCATGCCCAGCTCTGGAGCGCTGAGGATGCCTTCAGACCCCCTGGGGCTTGTCCCGGAAGGGTCCTGCCTAGAGACCCCTCATTGGGAACGTACCTGGGACATGTCACTGGGGTCAGCAGAGGTGTCCTGAACACTGCCCCCAGAACGATTAGTGTCTGCAGGGCCAGACAGCTCACAGGGAGACAGAAGGGCCGAAGGCAGGGAAGGCTCGGTTCTGGTGCAGTGTTCAGAGGCAAGACGTGGGGGGGTCTAGAGACTTCAGATTTCTGAGAGGATGAGGAAAGCAGGGCTGATGGGGGGTGGGGGGAAGCAGGGTTGAGCAGACTGAGCAGAGGAGATCAGGTTGAGCAGCGCAGAGCAGGGGAGAATGGGCTAAGCAGGGGTGGGGAATGCCTGAGGAGGGCAAAAGTCGGGTTGAGTAGGGCTGAGCAGAGGTAAGTAAGGTTGGGAAGTGCTGAGCAGGGTTGAGTAGAGCTGAGCGAGGCTGAGCAGGGTTGAGTAGAAATGAATGAGGCTGAGCAGGGGTTGAGGAGGGCTGAGTGAGGCTGAGCAGAGCTGAGTAGGGCAGAGCTCGGCTGAACAGGGTTGAGTTCGGCCTAGAGGGTCTGAGTAGGACTCTCAGGATGTGAGAGTGCTAGAGTTCTGCAGGGTGTGGGGTCTCTCAGGCTGTGTGAGTGGTACAGTTCTGCAGGGTGTGGGGTCTCTCAGGATGTGTGAGTGGTACAGTTCTGCAGGGTGTGGGGACTCTCAGGATGTGTGAGTGCTAGAGTTCTGCAGGTGTGGGGTCTCTCAGGATGTGTGAGTGGTACAGTTCTGCAGGGTGTGGGGTCTCTCAGGATGTGTGAGTGGTACAGTTCTGCAGGGTGTGGGGACTCTCAGGATGTGTGAGTGGTTACACTCTGCAGGGTGTGGGGTCTCTCAGGATGTGTGAGTGGTACAGTTCTGCAGGGTGTGGGGACTCTCAGGATGTGTGAGTGCTAGAGTTCTGCAGGTGTGGGGTCTCTCAGGATGTGTGAGTGGTACAGTTCTGCAGGGTGTGGGGTCTCATGGATGTGTGAGGGTACAGTTCTGCAGGGTGTGGGGTCTCTCAGGATGTGTGAGTGGTACAGGCCTGCAGGGTGTGGGTCTCTCAGGATGTGTGAGTGGTACAGTTTTGCAGGGTGTGGGGTCTCTCAGATGTGTGACTGGTACAATTCTTCAGGGTGTGGGGTCTCTCAGGATGTGTGAGTGGTACAGTTCTGCAGGGTGTGGGGTCTCTCAGGATGTGTGAGTGGTACAGGCCTGCAGGGTGTGGGGTCTCTCAGGATGCTTGAGTGGTACAGGCCTGCAGAGTGTGGGGTCTCTCAGGATGAGTGAGTGGGTACAGGCCTGCAGGGTGTGGGGTCTCTCAGGATGTGTGGAGTGGTACAGTTCTGCAGGGTGTGGAGTCTCTCAGGATGTGTGAGTGGGTACAGTTCTGCAGGGTGTGGGGTATCTCAGGATGTGTGAGTGGGTACAGTTCTGCAGGGTGTGGGGTCTCTCAGGATGTGTGAGTGGTACAGTTCTGCAGGGTGTGGGGTCTCTCAGGATGTGAGTGGTACAGTTCTGCAGGGTGTGGGGTCTCTCAGGATGTGTGAGTGGGTACAGTTCTGCAGGGTGTGGGGGTCTCTCAGGATGTGTGAGTGGGTACAGTTCTGCAGGGTGTGGGGTCTCTCAGGATGTGAGTGGTACAGTTCTGCAGGGTGTGGGGTCTCTCAGGATGTGTGAGTGGTACAGGCCTGCAGGGTGTGGGGTCTCTCAGGATGTGTGAGTGGGTACAGTTCTGCAGGTTGTGGGGTCTCTCAGGATGTGTGAGTGGTACAGTTCTGCAGGGTGTGGGGTCTCATGGATGTGTGAGGGTACAGTTCTGCAGGGTGTGGGGTCTCTCAGGATGTGTGAGTGGTACAGGCCTGCAGGGTGTGGGGTCTCTCAGGATGTGTGAGTGGTACAGTTTTGCAGGGTGTGGGGTCTCTCAGATGTGTGACTGGTACAGTTCTGCAGGGTGTGGGGTCTCTCAGGATGTGTGAGTGGTACAGTTCTGCAGGGTGTGGGGGTCTCTCAGGATGTGTGAGTGGTACAGGCCTGCAGGGTGTGGGGTCTCTCAGGATGCTTGAGTGGTACAGGCCTGCAGAGTGTGGGGTCTCTCAGGATGAGTGAGTGGGTACAGGCCTGCAGGGTGTGGGGTCTCTCAGGATGTGTGAGTGGTACAGTTCTGCAGGGTGTGGAGTCTCTCAGGATGTGTGAGTGGGTACAGTTCTGCAGGGTGTGGGGGTATCTCAGGATGTGTGAGTGGGTACAGTTCTGCAGGGTGTGGGGTCTCTCAGGATGTGTGAGTGGTACAGTTCTGCAGGGTGTGGGGTCTCTCAGGATGTGAGTGGTACAGTTCTGCAGGGTGTGGGGTCTCTCAGGATGTGTGAGTGGGTACAGTTCTGCAGGGTGTGGGGTCTCTCAGGATGTGTGAGTGGGTACAGTTCTGCAGGGTGTGGGGTCTCTCAGGATGTGAGTGGTACAGTTCTGCAGGGTGTGGGGGGTCTCTCAGGATGTGTGAGTGGTACAGGCCTGCAGGGTGTGGGGTCTCTCAGGATGTGTGAGTGGGTACAGTTCTGCAGGTTGTGGGGTCTCTCAGGATGTGTGAGTGGTACAGTTCTGCAGGGTGTGGGGTCTCTCAGGATGTGAGTGGTACAGTTCTGCAGGGTGTGGGGTCTCTCAGGATGTGTGAGTGGTACAGGCCTGCAGGGTGTGGGGTCTCTCAGGATGTGTGAGTGGGTACAGTTCTGCAGGTTGTGGGGTCTCTCAGGATGTGTGAGTGGTACAGTTCTGCAGGGTGTGGGGTCTCTCAGGATGTGTGAGTGGTACAGTTCTGCAGGGTGTGGAGTTTCTCAGGATGTGTGAGTGGTACAGGTCTGCAGGGTGTGGGGTCTCTCAGGATGTGTGAGTGATACAGGCCTGCAGGGTGTAGGGGGCTCTCAGGATGTGTGAGTGGTACAGGCCTGTAGGGTGTGGGGTCTCTCAGGATGTGTGAGTGGTACAGGCCTGCAGGGTGTGGGGTCTCTCAGGATGTGTGAGTTTGTACAGTTCTGCAGGGTGTGGGGTCTCTCAGGATGTGTGAGTGGGTACAGTTCTGCAGGGTGTGGGGTCTCTCAGGTGTGTGAGTGGTACAGGCCTGCAGGGTGTGGGGTCTCTCAGGATGTGTGAGTGATACAGTTCTGCAGGGTGTGGGGTCTCTCAGGATGTGAGTGGTACAGGCCTGCAGGGTGTGGGGTCTCTCAGGATGTGTGAGTGGTACAGTTCTGCAGGGTGTGGGGTCTCTCAGGATGTGTGAGTGATACAGGCCTGCAGGGTGTGGGGTCTCTCAGGATGTGAGTGGTACAGGCCTGCAGGGTGTGGGGTCTCTCAGGATGTGTGAGTGGTACAGTTCTGCAGGGTGTGGGGTCTCTCAGGATGTGTGAGTGGTACAGTTCTGCAGGGTGTGGGGTCTCTCAGGATGTGTGAGTGGTACAGTTCTGCAGGGTGTGGGGTCTCTCAGGTGTGTGAGTGGGTACAGTTCTGCAGGGTGTGGGGTCTCTCAGGATGTGTGAGTGGTACAGGCCTGCAGGGTGAGGGTCTCTCAGTTGTGTGAGTTGGTACAGTTCTGCAGGGTGTGGGGTCTCTCAGGATGTGTGAGTGGTACAGGCCTGCAGGGTGTGGGGTCTCTCAGGATGTTTGAGTGGTACAGGCCTCTAGGGTGTGGGGTCTCTCAGGGTGTGTGAGTGGTAGAGTTCTGCAGGGTGTGGGGTCTCTCGGGATGTGTGAGTGGGTACAGTTCTGCAGGGTGTGTGGTCTCTCAGGATGTGTGAGTGGTACAGGTCTGCAGGGTGTGGGGGTCTCTCAGGATGTGTGAGTGGTACAGGCCTGCAGGGTGTGGGGTCTCTCAGGATGTGTGAGTGGTACAGGCCTCTAGGGTGTGGGGTCTCTCAGGCTGTGTGAGTAGTACAGTTCTGCAGGGTGTGGGGTCTCTCAGGATGTGTGAGTGGGTACAGTTCTGCAGGGTGTGGGGTCTCTCAGGATGTGTTAGTGGGTACAGTTCTGCAGGGTGTGGGGTCTCTCAGGATGTGAGTGGTATAGTTCTGCAGGGTGTGGGGTCTCTCAGGATGTGTGAGTGGTACAGTTCTGCAGGGTGTGGGGTCTCTCAGGATGTGTGAGTGGGTACAGTTCTGCAGGGTGTGGGGTCTCTCAGGATGTGTTAGTGGTACAGGCCTGCAGGGTGTGGGGTCTCTCAGGATGTGAGTGGGTACAGTTCTGCAGGTTGTGGGGTCTCTCAGGATGTGTGAGTGGTACAGTTCTGCAGGGTATGGGGTCTCTCAGGATCTGTGAGTGGTACAGTTCTGCAGGGTGTGGGGTCTCTCAGGATGTATGAGTGGTACAGGCCTGCAGGGTGTTGGGGTCTCTCAGAATGTGTGAGTGGTACAGGCCTGCAGGGTGTGGGGTCTCTCAGGATGTGTGAGTGGTACAGTTCTGCAGGGTGTGGAGTCTCTCAGGATGTGTGAGTGGGTACAGTTCTGCAGGGTGTGGGGTATCTCAGGATGTGTGAGTGGGTACAGTTCTGCAGGGTGTGGGTCTCTCAGGATGTGTGAATGGTACAGTTCTGCAGGGTGTGGGGTCTCTCAGGATGTGGGTGGTACAGTTCTGCAGGGTGTGGGGGTCTCTCAGGATATGTGAGTGGTACAGTTCTGCAGGGTGTGCGGTCTCTCAGGATGTGTGAGTGGTACAGGCCTGCAGGGTGTGGGGTCTCTCAGGATGAGTGAGTGGTACAGTTCTGCAGGTGTGGGGTCTCTCAGGATGTGTGAGTGGTACAGGCCTGAAGGGTGTGGGGTCTCTCAGGATGTGTGAGTGGTACAGTTCTTCAGGGTGTGGGGTCTCTCAATGTGTGAGTGGTACAGTTCTGCAGGGTGTGGGTTCTCTCAGGATGTGTGAGTGGTACAGTTCTGCAGGGTGTGGGGTCTCTCAGGTGTGTGAGTGGTACAGGTCTGCAGGGGTGTGGGGGTGTCTCAGGATGTGTGAGTGGTACAGGTCTGCAGGGTGTAGGGGCTCTCAGGATGTGTGAGTGGTACAGGCCTGTAGGGTGTGGGGTCTCTCAGGATGTGTGAGTTGTACAGGCCTGCAGAGTGTGGGGTCTCTCAGGATGAGTGAGTGGTACAGTTCTGCAGGGTGTGGGGTCTCTCAGGATGTGTGAGTGGTACAGTTCTGCAGGGTGTGGGGTCTCTCAGGATGTGTGAGTGGTACAGTTCTGCAGGGTGTGGGGTCTCTCAGGATGTGTGAGTGGTACAGTTCTGCAGGGTGTGGGGTCTCTCAGGATGTGTGAGTGATACAGTTCTGCAGGGTGTGGGGTCTCTCAGGATGTGTGAGTGGGTACAGTTCTACAGGGTGTGGGGTCTCTCAGGATGTGTGAGTGGGTACAGTTCTGCCGGGTGTGGGGTCTCTCAGGATGTGTGAGTGGTACAGTTCTGCAGGGTGTGGGGTCTCTCAGGATGTGTGAGTGAGTACAGGCCTGCAGGGTGTGGGGTCTCTCAGGATGTGTGAGTGGTACAGTTCTGCAGGGTGTGGGGTCTCTCAGGATGTGTGAGTGGTAGAGTTCTGCAGGGTGTGGGGTCTCTCAGGTGTGTGAGTGGTACAGTTCTGCAGGGTGTGGGGTCTCTCAGGATGTGAGTGGTACAGTTCTGCAGGGTGTGGGGTCTCTCAGGATGAGTGGTACAGTTCTGCAGGGTGTGGGGTCTCTCAGGATGTGTGAGTGGTACAGTTCTGCAGGGTGTGGGGCCTCTCAGGATGTGTGAGTGGTACAGGCCTGCATGCTGGGGGGGTCTCTCAGGATGTGTTAGTGGGTACAGTTCTGCAGGGTGTGGGGGTCTCTCAGGATGTGTGAGTGGGTACAGTTCTGCAGGGTGTGGGGTCTCTCAGGATGCGTGAGTGGTACAGTTCTGCAGGGTGTGGGGTCTCTCAGGATGTGTGTGTGGGTACAGTTCTGCAGGGTGTGGGTCTCTCAGGATGTGTGAGTGGTACAGTTCTGCAGGGTGTGGGGTTTCTCAGGATGTGTGAGTGGTACAGTTCTGCAGGGTGTGGAGTCTCTCAGGATGTGTGAGTGGGTACAGTTCTGCAGGGTGTGGGGTCTCTCAGGATGTGTGAGTGGGTACAGTTCTGCAGGGTGTGGGTCTCTCAGGATGTGTGAGTGGTACAGTTCGGCAGGGTGTGGGGTCTCTCAGGATGTGTGTGTGGGTACAGTTCTACAGGGTGTGGGGTCTCTCAGGATGTGTGAGTGGTACAGTTCTGCAGGGTGTGGGGCTCTCAGGATGTGTGAGTGGTTCAGGTCTGCAGGGTGTGGGGTCTCTCAGGATGTGTGAGTGGTACAGTTCTTCAGGGTGTGGGGTCTCTCAGGAAGTGTGTAGGTACAGTTCTGAAGGGTGTGGGGACTCTCAGGATGTGTGAGTGGGTACAGTTCTGTGGGGTGTGGGGACTCTCCAGGATGTGTGAGTGGTACAGGCCTGCAGGGTGTGGGGTCTCTCAGGATGTGTGAGTGGTTCAGGTCTGCAGGGTGTGGGGTCTCTCAGGATGTGTGAGTGGTACAGTTCTTCAGGGTGTGGGGTCTCTCAGGAAGTGTGTAGGTACAGTTCTGAAGGGTGTGGGGACTCTCAGGATGTGTGAGTGGGTACAGTTCTGTGGGGTGTGGGGTCTCTCAGGATGTGTGAGTGGTACAGTTCTGCACGGTGTGGGGTCTCTCAGGATGTGTGAGTGGTACAGGCCTGCAGGGTGTGGGATCTCTCAGGATGTGTGAGTGGTACAGTTCTCCAGGGTGTGGGGTCTCTCAGGATGTGAGAGTGGTACAGTTCTGCAGGGTGTGGGGTCTCTCAGGATGTGTGAGTGGTACAGTTCTGCAGTGTGTGGGGTCTCTCAGGATGTGTGAGTGGTACAGGCCTGCAGGTTGTGGGGTCTCTCAGGATGTGTGAGTGGTACAGGCCTACAGGATGTGGGGTCTCTCAGGATGTGTGAGTGGTACAGTTCTGCAGAGTGTAGCGTCTCTCAGAGTGTTTGAGTGGTACCGGCCTGCAGGGTGTGGGGACTCTCAGGATGTGTGAGTGGTACAGGTCTGCAGGGTGTGGGGTCTCTCAGGATGTGTGAGTGGTACAGTTCTGCAGTGTGTGGGGTCTCTCAGGATGAGTGAGTGGGTACAGTTCTGCAGAGTGTGGGGTCTCTCAGGATGTGTGAGTGGTACAGTTTTCAGGGTGTGGGGTCTCTCAGGATGTGTGAGTGGTTCAGTCTGTAGGTTGTGGGGTCTCTCAGAAACAGGGTCTGCACCCTAGTTCCTGGGCTCAGCTGTTGCTCCGTGCTTGTGTGGTTGCCTGGTGCCGCCCTGCTATTAATGGTAAAGGTCACTCAGGGTCAGTTCGTGAGGCCTGGCGTGGTTAGGCTGGCTGCCACATGTCACTCAGCACAGCTGCGTTCCCAGGGAACAGTACACAGGAATCAAGGGACCTCACCTGCTGCCCACCGCCCAGGGTCTCTGCACCCCAGAGACACCAATAGCACAGGGTCTCTGCACCCCAGAGACACCAATAGCACAGGGTCTGTGCACCCCAGAGACACCAATAGCACAGGGTCTCTGCACCCCAGAGACACCAATAGCACAGGCTCCTTGCACCACAGAGACACCAATAGCACAGGCTCTCTGCACCCCAGAGACACCAATAGCACAGGGTCTCTGCACCTCAGAGACACCAATAGCACAGGGTCTCTGCACCCCAGAGACACCAATAGCACAGGCTCTCTGCACCCCAGAGACACCAATAGCACAGGGTCTCTGCATTCCAGAGACACCAATAGCACAGGCTCTCTGCACCCCAGAGACACCAATAGCACAGGGTATCTGCACCCCAGAGACACCAATAGCACAGGGTCTGTGCACCCCAGAGACACCAATAGCACAGGGTCTCTGCACCCCAGAGACACCAATAGCACAGGCTCTCTGCACCCCAGAGACACCAATAGCACAGGCTCTCTGCACCCCAGAGACACCAATAGCACAGGCTCCTTGCACCACAGAGACACCAATAGCACAGGCTCTCTGCACCCCAGAGACACCAATAGCACAGGCTCTCTGCACCTCAGAGACACCAATAGCACAGGCTCTCTGCACCCCAGAGACACCAATAGCACAGGCTCTCTGCACCCCAGAGACACCAATAGTACAGGCTCTCTGCACCCCAGAGACACCAATAGCACAGGGTCTGTGCACCCCAGAACACCAATAGCACAGGCTCTCTGCACCCCAGAGACACCAATAGCACAGGCTCTCTGCACCCCAGAGACACCAATAGCACAGGCTCTCTGCACCCCAGAGACACCAATAGCACAGGCTCTCTGCACCCCAGAGACACCAATAGCACAGGGTCTCTGCATTCCAGAGACACCAATAGCACAGGCTCTCTGCACCCCAGAGACACCAATAGCACAGGGTCTCTGCACCCCAGAGACACCAATAGCACAGAGTCTCTGCACCCCAGAGACACCAATAGCACAGGCTCTCTGCACCTCAGAGACACCAATAGCACAGGGTCTCTGCACCCCAGAGACACCAATAGCACAGGGTCTCTGCACCCCAGAGACACCAATAGCACAGGCTCTCTGCACCCCAGAGACACCAATAGCACAGGCTCTCTGCACCCCAGAGACACCAATAGCACAGGCTCTCTGCACCCCAGAGACACCAATAGCACAGGCTCTCTGCACCCCAGTCACACCCACATTCCAGGGTCACTGTACACCTAGACACAGCCAGAGCTGCGGTCTCTGCACCCCCCCAGACACACACAGCCCTGGTCACTGCATCCCCAGACACCCACGGTTCTGAGTCACCGTGTCCCAGACACACCCAAAGTCCTGGACTCCACCGAACCCCCAGATATCTGTGACTGAATGACCACAGGCCACTATTGGGATTGTAGTTAGAGAAGCAGTTTCTCACGTTCACCCCGAGCACTCAGTTTCCTTCACGTCCACCCTGAGCGCTCAGTGTCCTTCACGTCCATCCTGAGCCCTAAGTGTTTTACGTCCACCCTGAGCGCTCAGTGTCCCTCACGTCCACCCTGAGCCCTAAGTGTTTCACGTCCACCCTGAGACCTCAGTGTCCTTCAGGTCCACCCTGAGCCCTCAGTGTCCTTCAGGTCCACCCTGAGCGCTCAGTGTCCTTCACGTCCACCCTGAGCGCTCAGTGTCCTTCACGTCCACCCTGAGCGCTCAGTATCCTTCACGTCCACCCTGAGCGCTCAGTGTCCTTCACGTCCACCCTGAGCGCTCAGTGTCCTTCACGTCCACCCTGAGCGCTCAGTGTCCTTCACGTCCCACCCTGAGCGCTCAGTGTCCCTTCTTGTCCACCCTGAGCACTCAGTGTCCTTCACATCCACCCTGAGCACTCCGTGTCCTTCACGTCCACCCTGAGCACTCCGTGTCCTTCACGTCCACCCTGAGCGCTCCAGTGTCCTTCAGGTCCACCCTGAGCACTCAGTGTCCTTCAGGTCCACCCTGAGCCCTCAGTGTCCTTCAGGTCCACCCTGAGCGCTCAGTGTCCTTCACGTCCACCCTGAGCGCTCAGTGTCCTTCACCGTCCACCCTGAGCGCTCAGTGTCCTTCACGTCCACCCTGAGCGCTCAGTGTCCTTCACGTCCACCCTGGGTGCTCAGTGTCCCTTCACGTCCACCCTGAGCGCTCAGTGTCCTTTACGTCCACCCTGAGCGCTCAGTGTCCTTCACGTCCACCCTGAGCGCTCAGTGTCCTTACGTCCATCGAGGACTCAGTGGTCTGCAGCGCCCTTTGGACCCCTATCATTTTATTAGGTTTTAGTTTCTGCCATCCACTGAGCAGTGAGTGGGTGTTGCACACACAATGTCTTGCATTGCACACACAGTGTCTTGTGTTGCACACACAGTGTCTTGTGTTGCACACACACCCTCTTGGTTGCACATCCTCCATCTTGGTTGCACACCCCCTCTGTCTTGGCGCACACCCTCCATCTTGGTTGCACACCCCCTCTGTCTTGGCGCACCCACGCCATCTTGGTTACACACACACCCTCTTGGTTGCACACGCCATCTTGGTTGCACACCCCTCTGTCTTGGCGCACACCACGCCATCTTGGTTGCACACACTCCTTGCTCGCTGCCTTGCTGCCGAGCTGCTGGCTGTGAACCGGAGTTTCAGGCGAGCGAGGCAGGTGCTGCTGGAGCAGCGAGGCCGGCCCCCGGACTTGCCCCCACTCGCACCCCCGTCTCGTTCATGTCAGACAACATAAAACCAGGCGGTGCAGTGCGGCCGCTGCCCGCAGCCACCCAGGTCTGCTGTGTTTACGAAAGCCCTTGCGCTGAGCACTGGCTCTTGGGCTGATGTCTCCCCAGGGGCTCGTAAATGTCCTTATGGGCCTGCCCGCGTGGCACTTGGTACTTACAGCTTCCTGCACAGCAGAGCGTGGTGAGGTATTGGAAACCCGGGCCGGCTTTATTAGCCCGTAAAACTCAGTTGGAGAGCGGCGTGGTGGGTGGTATCCACAGCCCGGGGGCCCGCCGCTGGCTGCTGGTAGAAGGGTCCACCTACACAGGGCACACGAGCCCCGTGCTTGGGGCATCGCAGTCGAGGAGGAAGGTGGGATGTGCAGAGTATGGGTGCGGACTTGTGACTCTGTGTGTGTGTTTGTGCATGTGTGTGTGCGTGTGCGCACACAAGTTCATTACGCATGAAAATGTGTAGGCGAGGCAAAAACTATTCTGTTGACGAGTCTTCCAGGTCTCGGCCCTTGCAGTCAGGAGTTCTCTGAGGCAGGTCCCTGAGGGGCTGTGAATCTTGTCTCTGCGGTGGGGTCCCTTCTCTTCCCCCACCCTGCCCGTGTACCTCCATACTGCAGTCTGGTTAGGTGAATGCCCACCTCTGTGCTCCAAGAGGCGTCTCCCCCCACCCACAGATGCCGATGTGAGCCTGCAGCCCCTCTCACGGACTCTCGGTACATGCTCCTGTCCACTTGCAGCAGCAGTGACCTTCAAGTTCGGCCAGAAAGTGGCTTCTGGGTGTGGCCCCTCTAAGGCAGGAATCTCAGCTTTGCCTCTGGGCTGGGCTGTGCACTGCAGGGGCGGCACCCAGGGTCTGCCCCAGCCTCCCCCTCCCGGTCGGGGTCTCACACTTGTTCTCCCCAGGCTGGCTCACCCCTGGTCTCCCTCCCGTCTGGGTCTCACACTGGTTCTCCCTCAGGGCAGGCACACACTGGTTCTCCCACTCTTTGCCGCATCTCTGCATGTTACAGTTTTTTGCCGCTGCAGTGGTTTGTGTTGGATGCTCTCGCATGCTGCTGCAGTGGTTTGTGTTGGATGCTCGCATGCCGCTGCAGTGGTTTGTGTTGGATGTTCTTGCATGCTGCTGCAGTGGTTTGTGTTGGATGCTCGCGCATGCCGCTGCAGTGGTTTGTGTTGGATGCTCTCGCATGCCGCTGCAGTGGTTTGTGTTGGATGCTCGCATGCCGCTGCAGTGGTTTGTGTTGGATGCCTCGCATGCCGCTGCAGTGGTTTGTGTTGGATGTTCTTGCATGCTGCTGCAGTGGTTTGTGTTGGATGCTCTCACATGCTGCTGCAGTGGTTTGTGTTGGATGCTCTGCATGCCGCTGCAGTGGTTTGTGTTGGATGCTCTCTCATGCCGCTGCAGTGGTTTGTGTTGGATGCTCTCGCATGCCACTGCAGTGGTTTGTGTTGGATGTTCTTGCATGCTGCTGCAGTGGTTTGTGTTGGATGCTCTTGCATGCTGCTGCAGTGGTTTGTGTTGGATGCTCGCGCGACACTGCAGTGGTTTGTGTTGGATCCTCTCGCATGCCGCTGCAGTGGTTTGTGTTGGATGCTCTCGCATGCCGCTGCAGTGGTTTGTGTTGGATGCTCCTCGCATGCCGCTGCAGTGGTTTGTGTTGGATGCTCTCCGCATGCCGCTGCAGTGGTTTGTGTTGGATGCTCTCGCATGCCGCTGCAGTGGTTTGTGTTGGATGTTCTTGCATGCTGCTGCAGTGGTTTGTGTTGGATGCTCTCACATGCTGCTGCAGTGGTTTGTGTTGGATGCTCTCGCATGCCGCTGCAGTGGTTTGTGTTGGATGCTCTCTCATGCCGCTGCAGTGGTTTGTGTTGGATGCCTCGCATGCCACTGCAGTGGTTTGTGTTGGATGTTCTTGCATGCTGCTGCAGTGGTTTGTGTTGGATGCTCTTGCATGCTGCTGCAGTGGTTTGTGTTGGATGCTCTCGCATGACACTGCAGTGGTTTGTGTTGGATCCTCTCGCATGCCGCTGCAGTGGTTTGTGTTGGATGCTCTCGCATGCCACTGCAGTGGTTTGTGTTGGATGTTCTTGCATGCTGCTGCAGTGGTTTGTGTTGGATGCTCTCACATGCTGCTGCAGTGGTTTGTGTTGGATGCTCTCGCATGCCGCTGCAGTGGTTTGTGTTGGATGCTCTCTCATGCCGCTGCAGTGGTTTGTGTTGGATGCTCTTGCATGCTGCTGCAGTGGTTTGTGTTGGATGCTCTCGCATGCCGCTGCAGTGGTTTGTGTTGGATGCTCTCGCATGCCACTGCAGTGGTTTGTGTTGGATGTTCTTGCATGCTGCTGCAGTGGTTTGTGTTGGATGCTCTTGCATGCTGCTGCAGTGGTTTGTGTTGGATGCTCTCGCATGACACTGCAGTGGTTTGTGTTGGATCCTCTCGCATGCCGCTGCAGTGGTTTGTGTTGGATGCCTCGCATGCCACTGCAGTGGTTTGTGTTGGATGTTCTTGCATGCTGCTGCAGTGGTTTGTGTTGGATGCTCTCACATGCTGCTGCAGTGGTTTGTGTTGGATGCCTCGCATGCCGCTGCAGTGGTTTGTGTTGGATGCTCTCTCATGCCGCTGCAGTGGTTTGTGTTGGATGCTCTTGCATGCTGCTGCAGTGGTTTGTGTTGGATGCTCTCGCATGCCGCTGCAGTGGTTTGTGTTGGATGCTCTCGCATGCCACTGCAGTGGTTTGTGTTGGATGTTCTTGCATGCTGCTGCAGTGGTTTGTGTTGGATGCTCTCACATGCTGCTGCAGTGGTTTGTGTTGGATGCTCTCGCATGCCGCTGCAGTGGTTTGTGTTGGATGCTCTCTCATGCCGCTGCAGTGGTTTGTGTTGGATGCTCTTGCATGCTGCTGCAGTGGTTTGTGTTGGATGCTCTCTCATGCCGCTGCAGTGGTTTGTGTTGGATGCTCTCGCATGCCACTGCAGTGGTTTGTGTTGGATGTTCTTGCATGCTGCTGCAGTGGTTTGTGTTGGATGCTCTTGCATGCTGCTGCAGTGGTTTGTGTTGGATGCCTCGCATGACACTGCAGTGGTTTGTGTTGGATACTCTCGCATGCCGCTGCAGTGGTTTTGTGTTGGATGCTCTCGCATGCCACTGCAGTGGTTTGTGTTGGATGTTCTTGCATGCTGCTGCAGTGGTTTGTGTTGGATGCTCTCACATGCTGCTGCAGTGGTTTGTGTTGGATGCTCTCGCATGCCGCTGCAGTGGTTTGTGTTGGATGCTCTCTCATGCCGCTGCAGTGGTTTTGTGTTGGATGCTCTTGCATGCTGCTGCAGTGGTTTGTGTTGGATGCTCTCGCATGCCGCTGCAGTGGTTTGTGTTGGATGCTCGCATGCCACTGCAGTGGTTTGTGTTGGATGTTCTTGCATGCTGCTGCAGTGGTTTGTGTTGGATGCTCTCACATGCTGCTGCAGTGGTTTGTGTTGGATGCTCTCGCATGCCGCTGCAGTGGTTTGTGTTGGATGCTCTCTCATGCCGCTGCAGTGGTTTGTGTTGGATGCTCTTGCATGCTGCTGCAGTGGTTTGTGTTGGATGCTCTCTCATGCCGCTGCAGTGGTTTGTGTTGGATGCTCTCGCATGCCACTGCAGTGGTTTGTGTTGGATGTTCTTGCATGCTGCTGCAGTGGTTTGTGTTGGATGCTCTCACATGCTGCTGCAGTGGTTTGTGTTGGATGCTCTCGCATGCCGCTGCAGTGGTTTGTGTTGGATGCTCTCTCATGCCGCTGCAGTGGTTTGTGTTGGATGCTCTTGCATGCTGCTGCAGTGGTTTGTGTTGGATGCCTCGCATGCCGCTGCAGTGGTTTGTGTTGGATACTCTCGCATGCTGCTGCAGTGGTTTGTGTTGGATGCTCTCGCATGACACTGCAGTGGTTTGTGTTGGATGCTCTCTCATGCTGCTGCAGTGGTTTGTGTTGGATGCTCTCGCATGCTGCTGCAGTGGTTTGTGTTGGATGCTCTCTCATGCCGCTGCAGTGGTTTGTGTTGGATGCTCTTGCATGCTGCTGCAGTGGTTTGTGTTGGATGCCTCGCATGCCGCTGCAGTGGTTTGTGTTGGATACTCTCGCATGCTGCTGCAGTGGTTTGTGTTGGATACTCTCTCATGCCGCTGCAGTGGTTTGTGTTGGATACTCTCGCATGCCGCTGCAGTGGTTTCTGTTGGATGCTCTCTCATGCCGCTGCAGTGGTTTGTGTTGGATGCTCTCGCATGCCGCTGCAGTGGTTTGAGTTGGATGCTCTCTCATGCCGCTGCAGTGGTTTGTGTTGGATGCTCTTGCATGCTGCTGCAGTGGTTTGTGTTGGATGCTCTCGCATGCCGCTGCAGTGGTTTGTGTTGGATGCTCTCGCATGCCGCTGCAGTGGTTTGTGTTGGATGTTCTTGCATGCTGCTGCAGTGGTTTGTGTTGGATGCTCTCGCATGCCGCTGCAGTGGTTGTGTTGGATGCTCTCGCATGCCGCTGCAGTGGTTTGTGTTGGATGCTCGCATGCCGCTGCAGTGGTTTGTGTTGGATGCTCTCGCATGCCGCTGCAGTGGTTTGTGTTGGATGTTCTTGCATGCTGCTGCAGTGGTTTGTGTTGGATGCTCTCACATGCTGCTGCAGTGGTTTGTGTTGGATGCTCTCGCATGCCGCTGCAGTGGTTTGTGTTGGATGCTCTCTCATGCCGCTGCAGTGGTTTGTGTTGGATGCTCTTGCATGCTGCTGCAGTGGTTTTGTGTTGGATGCTCTCGCATGCCGCTGCAGTGGTTTGTGTTGGATACTCTCGCATGCTGCTGCAGTGGTTTGTGTTGGATGCTCTCGCATGACACTGCAGTGGTTTGTGTTGGATGCTCTCTCATGCTGCTGCAGTGGTTTTGTGTTGGATGCTCTCGCATGCTGCTGCAGTGGTTTGTGTTGGATGCTCTCACATGCTGCTGCAGTGGTTTGTGTTGGATGCTCTCGCATGCCGCTGCAGTGGTTTGTGTTGGATACTCTCTCATGCCGCTGCAGTGGTTTTGTGTTGGATGCTCTCTCATGCCGCTGCAGTGGTTTGTGTTGGATGCTCGCATGCCGCTGCAGTGGTTTGTGTTGGATGTTCTTGCATGCTGCTGCAGTGGTTTGTGTTGGATGCTCTCCATGCTGCTGCAGTGGTTTGTGTTGGATGCTCCGCATGCCGCTGCAGTGGTTTGTGTTGGATGCTCCTGCATGCTGCTGCAGTGGTTTGTGTTGGATGCTCTCGCATGCCGCTGCAGTGGTTTGTGTTGGATGCTCCCGCATGCCGCTGCAGTGGTTTGTGTTGGATGCTCTTGCATGCCGCTGCAGTGGTTTGTGTTGGATGTTCTCGCATGCTGCTGCAGTGGTTTGTGTTGGATGTTCTTGCATGCTGCTGCAGTGGTTTGTGTTGGATGCTCTCTCATGCCGCTGCAGTGGTTTGTGTTGGATGCCCTCGCATGCTGCTGCAGTGGTTTGTGTTGGATGCTCTCGCATGCCGCTGCAGTGGTTTGTGTTGGATGCCTCGCATGCCGCTGCAGTGGTTTGTGTTGGATGCTCTTGCATGCTGCTGCAGTGGTTTGTGTTGGATGCTCTCGCATGACACTGCAGTGGTTTGTGTTGGATCCTCTCGCATGCCGCTGCAGTGGTTTGTGTTGGATGCCTCGCATGCCACTGCAGTGGTTTGTGTTGGATGTTCTTGCATGCTGCTGCAGTGGTTTGTGTTGGATGCTCTCACATGCTGCTGCAGTGGTTTGTGTTGGATGCTCTCGCATGCCGCTGCAGTGGTTTGTGTTGGATGCTCTCTCATGCCGCTGCAGTGGTTTGTGTTGGATGCTCTTGCATGCTGCTGCAGTGGTTTGTGTTGGATGCTCTCGCATGCCGCTGCAGTGGTTTGTGTTGGATGCCTCGCATGCCGCTGCAGTGGTTTGTGTTGGATGTTCTTGCATGCTGCTGCAGTGGTTTGTGTTGGATGCTCTCGCATGCCGCTGCAGTGGTTGTGTTGGATGCTCGCATGCCGCTGCAGTGGTTTGTGTTGGATGCTCTCGCATGCCGCTGCAGTGGTTTGTGTTGGATGCTCTCGCATGCCGCTGCAGTGGTTTGTGTTGGATGTTCTTGCATGCTGCTGCAGTGGTTTGTGTTGGATGCTCTCACATGCTGCTGCAGTGGTTTGTGTTGGATGCTCTCGCATGCCGCTGCAGTGGTTTGTGTTGGATACTCTCTCATGCCGCTGCAGTGGTTTGTGTTGGATGCTCTCTCATGCCGCTGCAGTGGTTTGTGTTGGATGCTCTTGCATGCTGCTGCAGTGGTTTGTGTTGGATGCTCTCTCATGCCGCTGCAGTGGTTTGTGTTGGATGCTCTCTCATGCCGCTGCAGTGGTTTGTGTTGGATGCTCTCGCATGCCGCTGCAGTGGTTTGTGTTGGATACTCTCTCATGCCGCTGCAGTGGTTTGTGTTGGATGCTCTCGCATGCTGCTGCAGTGGTTTGTGTTGGATGCCTCGCATGCCGCTGCAGTGGTTGTGTTGGATGCTCTCGCATGCCGCTGCAGTGGTTTGTGTTGGATGCTCTCGCATGCTGCTGCTTGCTCATGACAGTTGCTGCAGCACTGAGCCTGTCTCCCAGTTGAGCCACACCAGCCACATGCACGTTCTGTCGGTGTGGCTGGGGTGGGGCTGGTATTTGGAGCCCACTTCTGTCTCTGCTCTGTCCGGTGGTGCTCAGAGCCTGGGCCCAGAGCTTTTGCATGGAAACCCAGTGCTCAGAGTGTTGGGTGTAGCACTCAGACGCTGGGCTCCTCAGGGCCACACTCACTGGAGCTGGGGGTATGGGTGTCTTGTGTGGGGCTGGGGGCTGTGTGGGGGCTGTGAGATGCAGGGGCTTGAGGTGGGCACGGGGCCATGACTCTGCCAGGCCTGTCTCGTGGGCCCTCGGGTTGCCCTGCCCCCAGACAAACACTTCCTGGGTTTGTTTCTCCCTCGCCGGGTCTCTGACACTCAGCATCACCTTTCCAACAGCCGTGTCGTCCGTCCGTGCTGTAGGGATCGTCGTTGCTGTAGGGATCATTCCACAGTGCTCTGGTCTTCTGCAGGTCCATTGCACTGGGTTCAGGTGAAAGGGAAGATCACTGCCCAGCCCTATTTGTCAACACACACGGCTGAGTCCTCTCGGGTGCTCCTTAATTGTCCAACACACACGGCTGAGTCCTCTCGGGTGCTCCTTAATGCAGCACTGAATTAAAAGGCTCTCAATCTTGAAGCAAATTCAGAACCGGGGACAAGGTCTGTCCTCCAGGCTGGCTCGTCAGCCCGAGATTGTTGGCAGGAAGCCGTAGCCTGCGGAAGCCGGGTGTGGGCTGGGAGCTCGTGGCCTTTCCTGGCGATGGGCTGCAGGGGGGCTCGGGGCCCTTCCTGGGGTGGTCAGTGCCCTCCATGGACGGGAGCAGCTGTGCCTCGGGAGGGCCCCCCCTGTAGGCTGGACCTCAGGTCTGTGTCCTCTCATGCTTCTGCAAGGTGCACACAGAGACGGGGGTCTGGCACCTTCCCTGCACAGCCCCCACCACCCCAGGGGCTGCGGGATCCTGATATAGGCCGCAGTCCCTGCGTGGACACCAGTGTTGGCCAGGTCCTGCACATCACGGGGGCAGAAAGCAACCTGATTGCCACGGTCAGCCTGATCTCAGTCACTCCTGTGTCCCCTGTCCACGGCTGTGCCATGTACCGCACCTGTTCCCATGTACCCACACCTGTTCCCATGTACCCACACCTGTTCCCATGTACCTACACCTGTTCCCATGTACCCACCCCTGTTCCCATGTACCCACACCTGTTCCCATGTACCCACCCCTGTTCCCATGTACCGCACCTGTTCCCATGTACCCGCACCTGTTCCCATGTGCCCACACCTGTTCCCATGTACCCACACCTGTTCCCATGTACCCACCCCTGTTCCCATGTACACACACCTGTTCCCATGTACCCACCCCTGTTCCCATGTACCCACACCTGTTCCCATGTACCCACCCCTGTTCCCATGTACCCACCCCTGTTCCCATGTACCCACACCTGTTCCCATGTACACACCCCTGTTCCCATGTACCCACCCCTGTTCCCATGTACACACACCTGTTCCCATGTACCCACGCCTGTTCCCATGTACCCACACCTGTCCCATGTACCCACCCCTGTTCCCATGTACCCACACCTGTCCCATGTACCCACCCCTGTTCCCATGTACCCACACCTGTCCCATGTACCCACCCCTGTTCCCATGTACCCACACCTGTTCCCATGTACACACCCCTGTTCCCATGTACCCACCCCTGTTCCCATGTACACACACCTGTTCCCATGTACCCACGCCTGTTCCCATGTACCCACACCTGTCCCATGTACCCACCCCTGTTCCCATGTACCCACACCTGTTCCCATGTACCCACACCTGTTCCCATGTACCCACACCTGTTCCCATGTACCCACGCCTGTTCCCATGTACCCACCCCTGTTCCCATGTACCCACCCCTGTTCCCATGTACCCGCACCTGTCCCCATGTACACACACCTGTTCCCATGTACCCACCCCCTGTTCCCATGTACCCACCCCTGTCCCCATGTACACACACCTGTTCCCATGTACCCACACCTGTTCCCATGTACCCACTCCTGTTCCCATGTACCCACCCCTGTTCCCATGTACCCACCCCTGTTCCCATGTACCCACCCCTGTTCCCATGTACCGCACCTGTTCCCATGTACACACCCCTGTTCCCATGTACCCACACCTGTCCCCATGTACACACCCCTGTTCCCATGTACACATCCCTGTTCCCATGTACCCACACCTGTCCCCATGTACACACCCCTGTTCCCATGTACCCACACCTGTCCCCATGTACACACACCTGTTCCCATGTACCCGCCCCTGTTCCCATGTACCCACCCCTGTTCCCATGTACCCACACCTGTTCCCACACCTGTTCCTGTCCATCTGAGCTGTCCCTGAGGGATGGTCCACTCTGCCTACCGGACGGTCTATCCCTGAGGGATGGTCCAATCTCCGTAACCCGATGGTCTGTCCCTGAGGGACGGCCCACTCTCCCTGTCCATCTGCACGTGCGGGCAGGAGCCACAGGACGGAAGTCTGGGTGCTGCTGTGAGCCACAGGGAATCGGGCCTGAGTCCCAGCTGCTGCTGTTGGAGGCTGTTCCCCCTTTGGGCGCGAGGTGGCAGCATCTCCCATGGAAACTGTCTGTCCATGCGGGCTGGCTGGGAGAGGTTTTCCTTTTCACGCCACATTACTAAGCCCGTGAGGACAAAGCAATGGGTCAGCTGGGGCTGCTGGGGTCCGTGCGCTGGGCACCCATCTCAGCAGGGTGGGTTTTCTCCAGAAACAGCTTCCCCCCACATCAGAGACGAGCTTGTGCGTGCTCGGCAGGGCTGGGCGCCCAGAGGCAGGGAATGGTCGGTGCCACACGCCTCGATGGTTCTGCCCTGGTGAGTCCCATCTGACCATGGGCTTCCAGCACACACCTGATCAGCTGGGTGCCAAACAGGTGGGGGTGCAACATGGACAGGTGGATGAAGCAATGAATGAATAAATAATGCAAGCATGAATGACAGATGCATGAACACATGTGTGTATGTGCATGTGTGTGTGTGCACTCGGCATGGCCCTTCCTCTCTGACTGGGCAGGCTGGACTCCCACCTGCCTCTGGTAGAGATTAATGAACGCAATACTGAGTATCTTCAGAGAGTGCAGCAGTTGGGGTTGGCTTACGGAGAGTATCTTCAGAGAGTGGGAGAGTGGAGTATCTTCTGAAGAGTATCTTCAGAGTGCAGCAGTTGGGATTGGCTTACGGAGAGTATCTTCAGAGAGTGGGAGAGTGGAGTATCTTGCGAAGAGTATCTTCAGAGAGTGGAGTATCTTACAGAGAGTATCTTCAGAGAGTGAAGTATCTTATGGAGAGTATCTTCAGAGAGTGGAGTATCTTACGGAGAGTATCTTCAGAGAGTGGAGTATCTTACGGAAAGTATCTTCAGAGAGTGAAGTATCTTACGGAGAGTATCTTCAAAGAGTGAAGTATCTTACGGAGAGTATCTTCAGAGAGTGGAGTATCTTACGGAGAGTATCTTCAGAGAGTGGAGTATCTTACGGAGAGTATCTTCAAAGAGTGGAGTATCTTACGGAGAGTATCTTCAAAGAGTGAAGTATCTTACGGAGAGTATCTTCAGAGAGTGGAGTATCTTACGGAGAGTATCTTCAGAGAGTGGAGTATCTTACGGAGAGTATCTTCAGAGAGTGGAGTATCTTACGGAGAGTATCTTCAGAGAGTGGAGTATCTTACGGAGAGTATCTTCAAAGAGTGAAGTATCTTACGGAGAGTATCTTCAGAGAGTGGAGTATCTTACAGAGAATATCTTCAAAGAGGGAAGTATCTTATGGAGAGTATCTTCAGAGAGTGGAGTATCTTACGGAGAGTATCTTCAGAGAGTGGAGTATCTTACGGAGAGTATCTTCAGAGAGTGCAGCAGTTGGGATTGGCTTACGGAGAGTATCTTCAGAGAGTGGAGTATCTTACAGAGAGTATCTTCAGAGAGTGAAGTATCTTACGGAGAGTATCTTCAGAGAGCAGAGTATCTTACGGAGAGTATCTTCAGAGAGCGCAGCAGTTGGGATTGTCTTACGGAGAGTATCTTCAAAGAGTGGAGTATCTAATGGAGAGTATCTTCAGAGAGCAGAGTATCTTACGGAGAGTATCTTCAGAGAGTGCAGAAGTTGGGGTTGGCTTATGGAGACTATCTTCAGAGAGTGGAATATCTTACGGAGAGTATCTTCAGAGAGTGGAGTATCTTACGGAGAGTATCTTCAGAGAGTGCAGCAGTTGGGATTGGCTTACGGAGAGTATCTTCAGAGAGTGGAGTATCTTACAGAGAGTATCTTCAGAGAGTGCAGCAGTTGGATTGGCTTATGGAGATTAATGAGCCCTCTGATATGAGTCTGAGATTCCACAATCTCCCAGGATGTGGACCCCAGAGGGTGGCGTTTGTCCCGGGAGAGAAGACGCCCCTTTTGTGGGAGCACAGAGCGGCCATACGTGAGGAGCGGCTAGCGGCCGTGAGGGGCGGTCTTGCCGAAGACTCCCGGTTTAAATCTTGAGCTCGAAAAGGCAACTCAGCCTCTTTGCTGTGGGAGGTTAAAGGGAAGACAAACATCAGCTCAGGTTTTCATATCGGTTTATTGATTCAATCAAGGACCCCCAGTCCTGTGTAATGTGTATGTGTATAAAAATGCAATTTTCTCCTCAATTAGGTGGAATCACTCTTCTGAGAAATTCCTCCAGTCCACATTTGTCTTGTGCGGTGGTTCGCTTGTTCAAACACCAAGTCCTTAGGGGCCCAGGGCTGAGGTAATGACTCTCTGGGCCTCAGTCCGTGGACTGCGGAAGGCGCCTCAGTAAGACACAGACCGTGGCTGAGGGTCGAATTGGAAACCTTCTGCGTGTGTCCTGTGTGTGTGCACGTTGCCTCGCTCCCTAAGAGCATACACTCCTCCGCTCACAAACGGCCCAGAGGGTTTGGTTTCTACTGATCGTGGCGCACTGAGGGATAGCCCAGGGAGGTAGGGCTCACCTTGCCCAGGTGGGATGCGACTCTGCCTGCTTCCGTTTGCCGGCGTGTAAAAGGGTGTTGCTTTGCCTGCACGTTATGATGGAGACTGAGAGAGGCGTGTGGGTGGGGGAGAGAGAGGGAAGGAGATGAAGAGAGACAGAGAGAGATGGGGAGAGAGGGGGGGAGATGGGAGGAGATTGGGAACGAGAGAGAGACAGGTGGGGAGAAAGGTTGTGTGTTTATTCACGTACCAAAGGACCCTGTTGCCACGAGGGGTTCTACAGAAACAGCAGGAGATAAAAGCAGGAAGGGGGTCCCTTGCAGCCAGGGAATGTTGGCCTGGCACGGAACACCGAGAGCACGGAGAGACAATAAAGACCACTAACCTTTTGCCAAAATTGGTCTCATTTTGAAGAGTGCAGCCATAAAAAAGGAAACCTGTGAAAACATAATGGCTGAAAATTATATTAAATGCAAAACTCGAACTTGGCTTTCCCACTGTGAAAATATTTTCTCTGGGATCTCAGAAGGGGTCGTTCCAACCTTTGGTGGAATTCCTCCGGAACAGCGCCGAGCCTCTCCCCAGAATACTTCTGCGGCTCTCGGTTATTAAAAACAAGCAAACGGCCTCATTTCTCTTGAGCCCAGCCAGGCGGCCCTTCTCTGGGCTTTCTGTCTAGCGACTTTGTCAACCGCAGCCTGTCCTTCTGAGACGGCTGTGGGGTCTCCCTCCCTGCTCGTTCTGGGGTCCTCAGAGATGCCCACCATGTCACACAGGCGCTCTCTGGACTCGTCCAGCACAGCCTACGTCTGCGTCCACACCAGCGTCTGTCCACCTTTGGGGAACACGACTGTGACCAGTGACTGTGCTGTACTCGCCTCTGCCTCTGCGTTTCCTATCAGACTCAGCCTTGACACGTGGACGGAGAAGGTGCCATGTGTGGGACTATCAGGAGCTCACCCTGTGTGTGTGGTGGCACATGAGGGTGTCAAGTGTGTGTGTGGTGGCATGTGAGGTATTAATCATGTGTGTATGTGTGTGTGTGCGTGTGTTGGCAGTGAGGGTGTCAATCCTGTGTGTGTGTTGGGTCTACTCGTGTCCTGGGTCTGTCCTCATGTCCTGAGTCTGTCCTCGTGTCCTGGGTCTGTCCTTGTGTCCTGGGTCTGTCCTTGTGTCCTGGGTCTGTCCTCGTGTCCTGGGCCTACTCTTGTCCTGAGTCTGTCCTGGGTCTGTCCTCGTGTCCTGGATCTGTCCTCATGTCCTGAGTCTCATGTCCTGGGTCTGTCATGTCCTGGGTCTGTCCTCGTGTCCTGGGTCTACTCGTGTCCTGGGTCTGTCCTCATGTCCTGGGTATGTCCTCGTGTCCTGAGTCTCGTGTCCTGGGTCTGTCCTCGTGTCCTGGGTCTACTCGTGTCCTGGGTCTGTCATCATGTCCTGGGTCTGTCCTCGTGTCCTGGGTCTGTCCTTGTGTCCTGGGTCTGTCCTCGTGTCCTGAGTCTGTCCTCGTGTCCTAGGTCTGTCCTCGTGTCCTGAGTCTCGTGTCCTGGGTCTGTCCCCGTGTCCTGAGTCTCGTGTCTTGGGTCTGTCCTCGTGTCCTGAGTCTACTCGTGTCCTGAGTCTGTCCTCGTGTCCTGAGTCTACTCGTGTCCTGAGTCTGTCCTCGTGTCCTGAGTCTACTCGTGTCCTGAGTCTCGTGTCCTGGGTCTGTCCTCGTGTCCTGAGTCTGCTCGTGTCCTGGGTCTGTCATGTCCTGGGTCTGTCCTCGTGTCCTGGGTCTACTTGTGTCCTGAGTCTCGTGTCTTGGGTCTGTCCTCGTGTCCTGGGTCTACTGTATCCTGAGTCTCGTGTCCTGGGTCTGTCCTTGTGTCCTGAGTCTACTCGTGTCCTGGGTCTGTCCTCGTGTCCTGGGTCTCGTGTCTTGGGTCTGTCCTCGTGTTCTGAGTCTCGTGTCCTGAGTCTGTCCTCAAACCTGGGTCTGTCCTCGTGTCCTGAGTCTACTCGTGTCCTAGGTCTGTCCTCGTGTTCTGGGTCTGTCCTCGTGTCCTGAGTCTGTCCTTGTGTTCTGGGTCTGTCTTGTCCTGGGTCTGTCCTCATGTCCTGGGTCTACTCGTGTCCTGAGTCTCGTGTCCTGGGTCTGGCCTCGTGTCCTGGATCTGTCCTCATGTCCTGAGTCTCGTGTCCTGGGTCTGTCATGTCCTGGGTCTGTCCTCGTGTCCTGGGTCTACTCGTGTCCTGAGTCTCGTGTCCTGGGTCTGGCCTCGTGTCCTGGATCTGTCCTCATGTCCTGAGTCTCATGTCCTGGGTCTGTCATGTCCTGGGTCTGTCCTCGTGTCCTGGGTCTACTCGTGTCCTGGGTCTGCTCGTGTCCTGGGTCTGTCCTCGTGTCCTGGGTCTACTCTTGTTCTGGGTTTGTCCTGAGTCTGTCCTCGTGTCCTGAGTCTCGTGTCCTGGGTCTGTCCTCATGTCCTGGGTCTGTCCTCGTGTCCTGGGTCTGTCTTGTCCTGGGTCTGTCCTCGCGTTCTGGGTCTCTCGTGTCCTGAGTCTACTCGTGTCCTGGGTCTGTCCTCGTGTCCTGGGTCTTGTGTCTTGGGTCTGTCCTCGTGTCCTGAGTCTCGTGTCCTGAGTCTGTCCTCATGTCCTAGGTCTGTCCTCGTGCTTAGGGGTTATGGGCTTATTGAGTTTGTGAGACATGTTTCAGAGCGGGGAGCAGGGGAGCTACTGTCTCCAGGAAATGCCTGAAGATTAGGAAGCAGTGAAGTGCGTCTTGGGGGATTCCAAAACATGGGAATACAGACTCGGAGACATAGATCACATGGCATAGCTTTATATAGATCATATATATAATTTCACAGATGGGGAGACTCTCCATCTGTCAGCATTCTTCTAATAGTCAAGAGGAGACCCAGACAGATATGACCCCTCACCCAGGACGCCTGGAGGCCCTGGGAGCTGGGAGAGGCAGGAAGGACCCTCCCCTGGGGCCCCCCAGAAGAAACTGGGTCTCCATGCAGTGGATGGAGTGGTGCCCCCTGGAAGATAAGTGCATGTCCCAACTCTGCACCCTGGGACGGGCTCTACTGGGAATCGGGGTCCCTGCAGACGGGGTGCAGGGCAGAGCTGGGAGGAGCCCGTCCTGTAGGCGGGGTCTCCCTCCAGCCCCACACACACAATGGGAGACGCAGACCCAGAGGAGAAGCCCTGGGCAGACAGGCAGAGACGGGAGGGACGCTGCCCCCTGCCCAGGGATGCCTGGAGCCCTCAGGAGCTGGGAGAGGCAGGAAGGACCCTCCCCTGGAGCCTGGGGAGGGAGCATGGCCCTGGGACCCTCGGAAGTCACACTCCAGTATGGAAGGGGTGACTGGTGTCCATGCTGGGTTGGGGTGTGTGCTGGGTTGTGTGTGTGTGCAGGTTGGGTGTGTGTGCTGGGTTGGGTGTGTGTGCTGGTTTGGGGGGGTGTGTGCTGGGTTGGGGTGTGTGCTGCGTTGTGTGTGTGCTGGGTAGGATGTGTGTGCTGGGTTGGGGTGTGTGCTGGTTTAGGGTGTGTGTGCTGGGTTGGGGTGTGTGCTGGTTTAGGGTGTGTGTGCTGGGTTGGGGTGTGTGCTGGTTTGGGGTGTGTGCTGGTTTTGGGTGTGTGCTGTGTTGGGTGTGTGTGTTGGGGTGTGTGTTGGGTTGGTGTGTGCTGGGTTGGGTGTGTGTGTGCAGGTCGGGTGTGTGTGCTGGGTTGGGTGTGTGTGCTGTTTTGGGTGTGTGCTGGGTTGGGTGTGTGCTGGGTTGGGTGTGTGTGCTGGGTTGGGTGTGTGTTGGGTGTGTGCTGGGTTGGGTGTGTGTGTGTAGGTTGGGTGTGTGTGCTGGGTTGGGGTGTGTGCTGGGTTGTGTGTGCTGGGTTGGGGTGTGTGGGTTGGGTGTGTGCTGGGTTGGTGTGTCTAGGTTAGGGTGTGTGCTGGGTTGGGTGTGTGCTGGGTAGGGTGTGTGTGCTGGGTGTGTGTGTGCAGGTTGGGTGTGTGTGCTGGGTTGGGGGTGTGTGGCTGGGTTGGGTGTGTGCTGGGTTGGGTGTGTGCTGGGTTGGGGTGTGTGCTGGGTTGGGTTTGTGCTGGGTTGGGGTGTGTGTGTTGGCTTGGGTGTGTGTGCTGGGTTAGGGTGTGTGTTGGTTTGGGGTGTGTGTGCTGGGTTGGGGTGTGTGTTGGCTTGGGGTGTGTGTTGGTTTGGGGTGTGTGCTGGGTTGGGGTATGTATGCTGGGTTGGGGTGTGTGTGTTGGCTTGGGGGTGTGTACTGGGTTGGGGTGTGTATGCTGGGTTGGGGTGTGTGTGTTGGCTTGGGGTGTGTGTGTTGGTTTGGGGTGTGTGTGCTGGGTTGGGAGCGTGTGTGTTGGGTTGGGGGGTGTGTGCTGCGTTGTGTGTCCGTGCTGAGTACTGGCTGTGCACACAGCTTCCCGGGGCCAGCCCACACAGGTGGGCCTGTGTGCAGCTGATGTCCAGCTCCCTGCAAGGGGCTCCTCCCTGTGTGAGCACGAGGTGACCGTGACCGGGCTGGGCGTTCCTGCCCTCGTCCTGAGCTGCCCTGGCAAAGCCTCTTGGCTGCGGCCTGGAGCCCCTGTCGGGGGCCTGGGGGTCCCAGGGGCAGCTCCCGCAGAGCCCCTGTACCCTTGCTGGGGGTCCCAGGGGCAGCTCCCGCAGAGCCCTGTCCCCTTCCTGGGCCCCAGGGCTGTGTGTGTGGAGCGTGGCTGGGGGTGTGGCCCCGTTGATGTGCTTGTCCCCCGATCGGAGGACAGAGGACGCTGCACCAGGGACGAGGCCTTCATAGCGCGGAGTAGGAGTGCAGACCCGCTGCTAATTGCTCCCGTCTCCGGAGAGCAGCTACGCACCCCTGCCGGCATCTTTAATTCAACAAGCTCCGAGCTCTTTTCCTCTGGAGAAGGCGGCTTTGATCGGAGTGCGCTCACGCACAGCAGCCGCCCCGCCCGCCCGAACACGCACACAGCAGGGCTGAGTCTGGGGGCGCCCACAGCCGCCCTGCCCCGGAAGGGGAAGGGCAGAAAGGGATGAAACTCCGGGGGAGAGGCCCGTGTCAGGCACTAGTGTGCGCGCGTAGGCGAGGCGCCCGGGGCAGAGCGCCACTTGCGCAGCCGGCCCGTGTCAGGCACTGGTGACCACCGCGTAGGCGTAGGGGCAGAGCCACTCGCGACAGCCGGCCCGTGTCAGACACTGGTGTCCGCGCGTAGGGGTGTAGGGGGCAGAGCCACTCGCACAGCCGGCCGTGTCAGGCACTGGTGTCCACACGTAGGTGTAGGGGTGCGGGGCAGGCCACTCTCACAGCCGGCCCATATCAGGCACTGGTGTCCACGTAGGGCGCCGGGGCAGAGCCACTCGCACAGCCGGCCCGTGTCAGACACTGGTGTCCACGTAGGGGTGCCGGGGGCAGAGCCACTTTCACAGCCGCCCGTGTCAGGCACTGGTGTCCACATGTAGGGTGCCGGGGCAGAGCCACTCGCACAGCCGGCCCGTGTCAGGCACTGGTGTCCACGTAGGTGTAGGGGTGCCGGGGCAGAGCCACTCGCACAGCCGGCCAGTATCAGGCACTGGTGTCCCAGCGTAGGGCGCCGGGGCAGAGCCACTCACACAGCCGCCCGTGTCAGGCACTGGTGTCCACCTGTGAGGTGCGGGGCAGAGCCACTCGCACAGCCGGCCCGTGTCAGGCACTGGTGTCCACATGTAGGGGTGTAGGGGCAGAGCCACTCGCACAGCCGGCCGTGTCAGGCACTGGTGTCCGCAGTAGGGGCGCTGGGGCAGAGCCACTCGCACAGCCGGCCCGTGTCAGGCACTGGTGTCCACATGTAGGGGTGTAGGGGCAGAGCCACTCGCACAACCGGCCCGTGTCGGGCACTGGTGTCCGCCGCGTAGGGGCGCGGGGGCAGAGCCACTCGCACAGCCGGCCCGTGTCAGGCACTGGTGTCCACACGTGGGGTGCCGGGGCAGAGCCACTCGCACAGCCCGCCCGTGTCAGGCACTGGTGTCCGCGCGTAGGCGTAGGGCAGAGTCACTCACAGCCGGCCCGTGTCAGGCACTGGTGTCCGCACGTAGGGCGCCAGGGGAGCCACTTTCGCACAGCCGGCCCGTGTCAGGCACTGGTGTCCACACGTAGGGGCGCCGGGGCGAGAGCCACTCGCGCAGCCAGCCGTGTCAGGCACTGGTGTCCGCGCGTAGGCGCCAGGGCAGAGCCACTCGCACAGCCGGCCCGTGTCAGGCACTGGTGTCCACACGTGGGCGTAGGGGCAGAGCCACTCACACAGCCGGCCCGTGTCAGGCACTGGTGTCCGCGACGTAGTGGTGTAGGGGCAGAGCCACTCGCACAGCCGGCCCGTGTCAGGCACTGGTGTACACGTAGGGCGCCCAGGGCAGAGTCACTCTCACAGCCGGCCCGTGTCAGGCACTGGTGTCCCTACGTAGGGGCGCCCGGGGCAGAGTCACTCTCACAGCCGGCCCGTGTCAGGCACTGGTGTCCACATGTAGGGCGCCGGGGCAGAGCCACTGGCACATCCGGCCCGTGTCAGGCACTGGTGTCCACACGTAGGGGAGGGGCGGAGCCACTGGCACAGCCGACCCGTGTCAGGCACTGGTGTCCGCCGCGTAGGGCGCGGGGCAGAGCCACTGCAATAGCCGACCCTTGTCAGGCACTGGTGTCCGCGTAAGGGGTGTAGGGGCAGAGCCACTCGCACAGCCTACCACCTTTGTCGTAGTGCTGAGGCAGCTGGGGGCGCCCAGCAAACAGCTGAGGGGCTCGGCGGCCAGGTAGCGCAGGTCGGACCTGGAGGCTGGACACACCTGCGTGTGTGTCTGAGGGGCTCAGGCTGGCCCCGCCCATGCTCAGCCAGGAGAGGCCAGAGAGTGAGGGCAGGGTGGGAAGGGCAGCGCTGGGGTGCCGCGCTCGGAGGGCTCTCGGCTGAGCCTGGGTGCAGGGGGCTGCAGCTCGGTTATACACCTGTGTACACCTGTATGCCTGTCACACCTGTACACCGGCTCACACCTGTATGCCTCTCACACCTGTACACCTGCCACACCTGTACACCTGCTCACACCTGTATACCTGCCACACCTGTACACCTGCTCACACCTGTACACCTGCCACACCTGTACACCTGCTCACACCTGTATACCTGCCACACCTGTACACCTGCTCACACCTGTACACCTGCTCACACCATATGCCTCTCACACCTGTACACCTACTCACACCCATATGCCTCTCACACCTGTACACCTGCTCACACCTGTACACCTGCTCACACGTGTATGCCTCTCACACCTGTACACCTGCTCACACCTGTATGCCTCTCAACCTGTACACCTGCTCACACCTGTACACCTGCACACACCTGTATGCCTCTCAACCTGTACACCTGCTCACACCTGTACACCTGCACACACCTGTATGCCTCTCAACCTGTACACCTGCTCACACCCATATGCCTCTCACACCTGTACACCTGCTCACACCTGTACACCTGCACACACCTGTGTGCCTCTCTCACACCTGTACACCTCTCACACCTGTACATCTGCTCACACCCGTATGCCTGTCACACCTGTACACCTGCTCCACACCCATTATGCCTCTCATACCTGTACACCTGCTCACACCTGTATACCTGCACACACCTGTATGCCTCTCACATCTGTACACTGCTCACACCTGTACACCTGCTCACACCTGTACACCTGCTCCTAACTGTATGCCTCTCAAACCTATACACCTGGTCACGCGCATGTACCTGCTCACACCCGTATACCTGCTCACACCCGTATGCCCCTCACACCTGTACACCTGCTCACACCTGTACACCTGCACACACCTGTATGCCTCTCAAACCTGTACACCTGCTCACACGCAGTGTACCTGCTCACACCCGTACACCTGCCCACATCCGTATGCCCCTCACACCTGTATACCTCTCACACCAGTATGCCTCTCACACCCATACACCTGCTCACACTCCACACACCTGCTCCCACCCACTCACACCTATATACCTGCTCACAGCTGTCTTACCTGCTCACTCTCACAGACATGGTTACTCTCTCACAGCCACACACCTGCTCACTCTCATGCACACCAATACACATCTGCTCACACCTATACACAAGTTCATATCTGCCTTACCTGCTCACTCTCATACCTACTCAGCCACTCACACACCTGCTCAGTCCCTCACACCTACCTCCTACTCAGACACCTGTGGACACACTCTGCTCTCGCACAGCCACACCCATGCACGCACTGTCTTGCTGGCTGGAGAGTCTCATCCACGCACTCATGCTCACACATACTACTCACACCACGGACAGTGCTCAGGGCTGCTCCGTTCTGCTCACACACTCACGTACCCCACACATGTGCTCGCTGCTATGCTCACACACGCACGCTCACTGCCTTTGGGGTCCTCAGAGCCCCTCAGGGCCGCAGTGTGAGGCGAGCAACAGGTCCAGCTCTCCTGAGCTTCCAGCGCCCCTCAGAGCCCTCTCAGGGAGCCGAGTGCAGAGGGACAGGCCCAGCTCACCTGAACTCCCAGCGCCCCTCAGGGGCCCCCTCAGGAGCTGAGTGCAGAGGGACAGGCCCAGCTCACCTGAACTCCCAGAGCCCCCTCAGGAGCCGAGTGTGAGGCAAGCAGGTCCAGCTCTCTTGAGCCCCAGCGCCCCTCAGAGCCCCCTCAGGAGCCGAGTGCAGAGGGACAGGCCCAGCTCTCCCTGAGCTCCCAGCGCCCCTCAGAGCCCCCTCAGGAGCCGAGTGCAGAGGGACAGGCCCAGCTCTCCTGAGCTCCCAGAGCCCCTCAGAGCCCCCTCAGGAGCCGAGTGCAGAGGGACAGGCCCAGCTCACCTGAACTCCCAGAGCCCCTCAGAGCCCCTCAGGAGCCGAGTGCAGAGGGACAGGCCCAGCTCACCTGAGCTCCCAGAGCCCCTCAGAGCCTCCTCAGGAGCCGAGTGCAGAGGGACAGGCCCAGCTCTCCCGAGCTCCCAGCGCCCCTCAGAGCTGCCCCTCAGGAGCCGAGTGCAGAGGGACAGGCCCAGCTCACCTGAGCTCCCAGAGCCCCTCAGAGCCCCCTCAGGAGCCGAGTGCAGAGGGACAGGCCCAGCTCACCTGAACTCCCAGAGCCCCTCAGAGCCCTCTCAGGAGCCGAGTGCAGAGGGACAGGCCCAGCTCACCTGAACTCCCAGAGCCCCTCAGAGCCCCTCAGGAGGTTCCAGGCCAGCTCTCCTGAGCCCCCAGCACCAGGATCCGGAGCTGAAGGGCTGCGGTGTTGCAGGCCTGAGCGCCCCCTGGAGGAGCAAGGGAGGTGTCATGGCCACTCACGGGCGGCAGCCTCTGTCCACACCGTTTTCCTCAGCGGCGCGGTCTACAAGCGGGAACATGACCCTGCGTGGCCACGAGGGGCGGCTGACAGCTCTCTCAGATTGAAGTCCTGCGGCTGCCTTTCAAGCTGGGCACAGAGGGCGGGGTGCAGCGCTTCCCTCCTGCAAGGCTTTGCAGAGGCCCCCACGCTGCGCCCCCGCGGCTGACAGCAGCCACGCTCCCCTAATCACGCGTCAGCGCAGGCTCCCCGCGGACGCCCATCTCCTCTGATTTGACACTGACCTTTCTACATGATTGGGCCATAAAGCCAGAGCCATGTGCAACAAGATAAGAAAAGACCACGGCGCGCCAATAAAGCGATGTTCAATCAGAAACCGTATTTGTTCCTGGGCGTGCGGAGAGACGGGGGTGCGGGGGGGGAAGGGGGCAGTGGTGGGGGCGCTGAGTCTCTGCAGGGAAGCAGCAAGGCTGTGGCCAGCGTCTTGCGACAGGGGATGCCCAAGCCACAGGCTCTCCCGAACCCAAGGACAGTGCGGTGGACAGCACGCTGGGCACGCTGGCGGGGAGCTGCTACTGTGGGCAGTGCCTGCGCTGCCAACACTGACAGTTCCAGGAACACGGGGCCACATCCTATGCCTGCCGTTGTCTGACCAGCAGGAGGAAGTGGTCGGGATGGACCCCAGGTGAAGACACAGGCTTGCTTGTATGTGCACGAGGGCCTGGTGCCCGCCTGCCATGCTTCCTGGCATGGGTGGGTGGTCTTGCCTCTCCCTCCCTTCTCTTGGCTGGAATTTCACTTGCATAGATCCCAATGCATACCTTGGACTATCTACCTTGGGAACTGGCTCCTCAGCTCCCAGAGACTGTTCTTCAAACTAGGGGACTAGTTTCTCAGCTCAGCCCTTCAAGGTCCTGGTTCCTCAGCTACCATAGAGATGGTTTCCTCAGGTCCTGAGGGTACCGGTTTCTCAGTTCCTATGGGGACTGGTTATTCAGCTACCATAGAGATGGTTTCCTCAGCTACTGGGGAACTGTTCCTCAGCTCCTGTGGAGACTAGTTTCTCAGCTACTGACAATACTGGTTCCTCATCTCCTGAGGGGATTGGTTCCTCATCTCCTGATGAGATTGGTTCTTCATCTCCTGAGGGATTGGTTCCTCATCTCCTGAGGGATTGGTTCCTCATCTCCTGAGGGGATTGGTTCTTCATCTCCTGAGGGGATTGATTCCTCATCTCCTGAGGGATTGGTTCCTTATCTCCTGAGGGGATTGGTTTCTCATCTCCTGAGGGATTGGTTCCTCAGCTACTAAGAATATTGGTTCTTTATCTCCCTGAGTGGATTGGTTCTTCATCTCCTGAGGGGATTGGTTCCTCATCTCCTGAGGGGATTGGTTCCTCATCTCCTGAGGGATTGGTTCCTTATCTCCTGAGGGGATTAGTTCCTCATCTCCTGAGGAGATTGGCTTCTCATCTCCTGAGGGGATTGGTTTCTCAGCTCCTGAGGGAATTGGTTCCTCATCTCCTGAGGGGGTTGGTTCCTCATCTCCTGAGGGGGATTGGTTCCTCATCACCTGAGGGATTGGTACCTCATCTCCTGAGGGGATTGGTTCTTCATCTCCTGAGGGGATTGGCTCCTCATCACCTGAGGGGATTTGGCTTTTTATCTCCTGAGGGGATTGGTTTCTCAGCTCCTGAGGGGATTGGTTTCTCAGCTCCTGAGGGGATTGGTTTCTCAGCTCCTGAGGGGATTGGTTCCTCAGCTCCTGAGGGGATTGATTCCTCATCTCCTGAAGGATCGGTTCTTCATCTCCTGAGGGGATTGGTTCCTCATCTCCTGAGGGGATTGGTTCCTCATCACCTGAGGGATTGGTTCCTTATCTCCTGAGGGGGATTGGTTTATCAGCTCCTGAGGGGATTGGTTTCTCAGCTCCTGAGGGATTGGTTCCTCATCTTCTGAGGGATCGGTTCTTCATCTCCTGAGGGGATTGGTTCCTCATCTCCTGAGGGGATTGGTTCCTCATCACCTGAGGGGATTGGTTCCTCATCTCCTGAGGGGATTGGTTCTTCATCTCCTAAGGGGATTGGTTCCTCATCACCTGAGGGATTGGTTCTTTATCTCCTGAGGGGATTGGTTTCTCAGCTACTGAGAATATTGGTTCCTTATCTCCTGAGTGGTTTGGTTCTTCATCTCCTGAGGGATTGGTTCCCTCATCTCCTGAGGGGATTGGTTTCTCAGCTACTGAGAATATTGGTTCCTCATCTCCTGAGTGGATTAGTTCTTCATCTCCTGAGGGGATTGGTTTCTCATCTCCTGAGGGATTGGTTCCTCATCTCCTGAGGGGATTGGTTCCTCATCTCCTGAGGGGATTGGTTCCTCATTTCCTGAGGGGATTGGTTCCTCATCTCCTGAGGGGATTGGTTCCTCATTTCCTGAGGGGATTGGTTCCTCATCTCTTGAGGGAATTGGTTCCTCAGCTCCTGGGGATTGGTTCCTCAGCTCCTAGAAGGGATTGTTTCCTCAGCTCCCGAGGGTATTTGATCCTCAGCTGGTGAGGGTACTGGTTCCTCAGCTTCTGAGGGGATTGATTCCTCAGCTCCTGTGGGTACGGGTTCTTCAGTCTCAACTCCATCCTGGGGCTTGAAGCAGGGTCCAGTAAACGCATCTGGCCTTGAGGTGGGCATTAGTCAATCTTGTACACTTTATTGGTAGTTCAGAGTTCAATGCCTCCTGGGGGTGAAGACCCTACTCTTGGAAGGCAGTGTAGACACTTGTGTCGGTTCACTGGAAGGCAATGTATACACTTATTCAAGGGTAATGGTTTGCCAATAACAAGCCCAGGTTGGAGTTGGGGAGGGGCAGGAAGAGAAACATGCACACTTAGCACCCTCACACCTGTGCACACACACCCATCTACCCACACATGGAGACACAGAACTCTGTGCACACATACATACTCCCGGTGGACACACCAGCATGCACACATGCATACATAGAGACACCATAAATAGACACGTGTGCAAATCAACACAGAGGCATACATATTCATGCACATATACAGACAGATACAAATTCCATGCATTTATACAGAGACACGTTCAGCTTCATGTGTGTGTCCACAGACATATACCCACATCCATGCAAACATACAGATACATACATACACAGCCATGCATATCTCCACAGGCACACATTCACTTATATAGGACACAGGCATGTAAATCTACACAGACACAAACACCCATATATACATACATATAAATACTCAGGCATATCTACACAGATATGTACATACATATCACACACATCCACACAGACCAGAGCGTCCATACTTGTACATACATCTGTGCATGCCTACACAGAAATGGCTCACACTCTGTTCACAGCTGCTGGCTCACATACTCACACATACACCGGACATACAGCTCTCCGTGCTTACATATACACAGACAGCTATCCATGCTTACATGTACATACACACAGACACAGCTCTCCGTGCTTATGCACATATATACAGACACACTCTCCATGCTTACATGCACATATATACACAGACATATTTCTCTGTGCTTACATGTACATATACACATACACAGCTCTCCGTGCTTACATACACATATACACAGACACAGCTCTCTGTGCTTATATGTACATATACACAGACACACTTCTCTATGCTTACATGCACATATACACAGACATACTCTCCGTGCTTACATGCACATATACACAGACACAGCTCTCCATGCTTACATGCACATATACACACACAGCTCTCTGTGCTTACATGCTTATATACAGACACACTCTCCATGTTACATGTACATGGACACACAGATATGCTCTCTGCTTAATGCCCCACATAGACATGAAGACCCTCCTCGCCACTCTGGAGCCACGATGTAGGGTCACGATAGCTGCTGACAGGGTCTCAGGGGACACAATGCAGACCTTCACATAGCCTGGCCATGGCCCCCATCTCCCCTCACTCTTTCTCTCTCTCTGTCTCTCTGTCTTCGTCTCTCTCTATCTCTCTGTGTCTCTGTCTCTGTCTCTCTCTGACATCTCCCTGCAGTGCCGGCTGCTCACCTTGTTCCAGAGATGGAGCTTTTGGTGGACTCCAGGCTGCCGTCCTGCTGACTGCTCTAGCCCTCCTGCAGGGTAATGCTGTCCACATGCCCTTCCTCTTGCAGCTGTCCACATGCCTTTCCTCTTGTAGCTGTCCACATGCCCTTCCTCTTGCAGCTGTCCACATGCCCTTCCTCTTGCAGCTGTCTACATGCCCTTCCTCTTGCAGCTGTCCACATGCCCTTCCTCTTGTAGCTGTCCACATGCCCTTCCTCTTGCAGCTGTCCACATGCCCTTCCTCTTGCAGCTGTCTACATGCCCTTCCTCTTGCAGCTGTCCACATGCCCTTCCTCTTGCAGCTGTCCACATGCCCCTTCCTCTTGCAGCTGTCCACATGCCCTTCCTCTTGCAGCTGTCCACATGCCCTTCCTCTTGCAGCTGTCCACATGCCCTTCCTCTTTGCAGCTGTCCACATGCCCTTCCTCTTGCAGCTGTCTACATGCCCTTCCTCTTGCAGCTGTCCACATGCCCTTCCTCTTGTAGCTGTCCACATGCCCTTCCTCTTGCAGCTGTCCACATGCCTCTTCCTCTTGCAGCTGGCTACATGCCCTTCCTCTTGCAGCTGTCCACATGCCCTTCCTCTTGTAGCTGTCCACATGCCCTTCCTCTTGCAGCTGTCCACATGCCCTTCCTCTTGCAGCTGTCCACATGCCCTTCCTCTTGCAGCTGTCCACATGCCCTTCCTCTTGCAGCTGTCCACATGCCCCTTCCTCTTGCAGCTGTCCACATGCCCTTCCTCTTGTAGCTGTCCACATGCTCTTCCTCTTGCAGCTGTCCACATGCCCTTCCTCTTGCAGCTGTCCACATGCCCTTCCTCTTGCAGCTGTCCACATGCCCTTCCTCTTGCAGCTGTCCACATGCCCTTCCTCTTGTAGCTGTCCACATGCCCTTCCTTCTTGCAGCTGTCCACATGCCCTTCCTCTTGCAGCTGGACACAATGTCCCATAGTTCAGCTCATGAGCGCAACTCTTCCAGGGCAGGGACCAGAGTGACCACAGTCCCTGTGTGGCCAAGAGAAGGACACAAGCTACTCACTCACCAGCCTGTTGGCCCCTAAGTCCTATGGGTGCACACGCAGCCTGGCCGTGATGAAGTGGGGAGACATACCCGTGTGCCAGAGCCACGCACAGCCTAAGTGTCGAACCCGCTGCCCTCCGGTTCCCTCGCACCTTCCGGGCTCCAGGGCGAAATTAATCGGCATTTCCACTGTCATTATCCCACCTCCGCAAAAAGCTTGCTTTGTCCTGAGCACGAGGCCACGCATGTAGCAGCTGAGTGCAGGGCTTTGCTCGTCTTGTTTTGTTTCCTTTCCCCGACACATGTTTCTTCTGACCGGTGAGGAAAAGGGTCATTAATTTTTCATGATGAAATAAAATATAGATAAAGCAGAAATCTGCAAAGAGAGCAAGCCGGGACAGAAACGCTTTAGTGGCCTTTTTTAGAGGTTTGTGCTTTCCTGGCCATTATGTTTAACAACACACAGAGTCTGACAAGACGGCCACCACTTCCAACAACAGTCACACGAGTACATCCGTCTATGCTGTGACATCTATCTGGTCTATGCTGTGACGTCTATGTCAGCATCCGTCTATGCTGTGACGCTCTATCCTGGTGCACAGTGTGAACCAATGTCTGTGTCTCCTGGTGCACAGTGTGAACCAATGGACTGTGTCTCCTGGTGCACAGTGTGAACCAATGGACTGTGTCTCCTGGTGCACAGTGTGAACGAATGGACTGTGTCTCCTGGTGCACAGTGTGAACCAATGTCTGTGTCTCCTGGTGCACAGTGTGAACGAATGGACTGTGTCTCCTGGTGCACAGTGTGAACCAATGTCTGTGTCTCCTGGCTGCACAGTGTGAACCAATGGACTGTGTCTCCTGGTGCACAGTGTGAACCAATGGACTGTGTCTCCTAGTGCACAGTGTGAAGGGGGCACCTGAGTGCCAGGGAGGGATGCGCTGCCATGCGTGTCTCTCCCTCACCACTGACTCACTTGGGCTCCTGTGCACCTGTGCTCCTGTGCTCGCTTTACTTTAGTTCATCTCTAGCCCACTCTCTCCATCCACCCACACCTCTCTGCTTATCTAACTCATCTCTCTCCACCACTATTCCCCTTACTTCTGACCATCATTCAGCCAGTTATTCAGCCAACCAACCATCCTCCTCTATTCACCCATTAATCGATTGGATCCATCGATCGATCCATCCATTGATTGAGTCAATCCATCGATCTATCGATCGATCCATCCATCCATCTACCAATCATCCATCCATCATCCATCCATCCATCATCCATCTATCCACCTTACATCTCATCATCCATCCATCCATCATTCATCCATCCATCCATCCACCTATCCATCCATCATCCATCCATCTATCCATCTACATCCATCCATTTTATCTATTCATCCATCTATGTATCCATCTATCCATCTATCCATCCATCTATCTATCTATCTATCTACCTATCTATCCATCTATCTATCCATCCATCTATCTATCTATCTATCTACTCTACCTACCCTACCTATCTATCTATCTCTCCTCTTCCTCCTCCATCTATCTATCTATCCATCCATCTATCCATCCATCCATCCATCCATCCATCCATCTATCCATCCATCCATCCATCTATCCATCCATTCATCCATCCATCCATCCATCCATCCATCCACACACTTGACCATCCATCTGCCTGACTACCACCCACCTATGCACCTGAGTATGAATCCACTCTACCATACACCTGACCACCCTCCCATCCATCCTCCGTCCACTGAACCCAAATCCACCTGACCATATGCCCGCGCATTTGTTTATCTACGTGTTCATCTCAAGCTCGCCATCCTGTGTGTGAGCCCTGTCCACGCTGATGTCTGCCTGGGATGCCCATGTTGATGTCCACACAGCTGACCGCAACACCTGCACCCCTACCCTGGCTCCCGGGAGGAGCTTGTCCCGCAGCCTCTTGCCACCTCAGTCCCTGTCGGCTTCTCCGAGAGTGTCGGGGTCCTTCCGTGCTCCCGGCGTTGAGAAACGCCCCTGCTGGTTCCAGAGGGGGTGCAGCCCCTACTTCTCGGGAGCCCCATCCTGAGGGGCCTAGCCGTTAGCAGCCGATTCTCGCACTCCAACCACAGCCAAGAGCCGGCACACAGAATTGGAGAAACAAAATAATTTATGGAGGCAAAGCTCAGCCCTGAGGGCTCCAAGCTCGGAACCCGAACCCGCTAAAGGCATAGCTTCCGTGCTTTTTGTAACAATAAGCAGTAGCTTAAAGAACTGGATTTTACCCAAGCCGGGCAGGCCAAGAGGGGCTTCCTGAGGGAAAGCTCTCAGGGGGTGCAGACGGGCCCCAGGGCAGACCTGGAAGTCTGTGTACAGCACCTCAGACTTGCTTAGTCTCCAGTGCTCCCTCGGGGCGTCGGGGCCTGGCCCAGGGGCTGGTGGGACTCAGCGAGGCAGGGGGCCAGGGACAGGTGGAGCCCCACAAGCCAAGGCCTCTAGAGCGCCCAGCCCGCACACCCCACCGTGCTGTTTCATCACCGGCTTCCTGTTGGGCTCTGGGCTTCCACAAGGCTTGGGTGTGTTGTTGGGTCCCTGGGCTCCGTGTCCGTGGCCAGGGGTGAGTCCAGACGGCTGGGAGAAATAGGGCTTGGGGGCTGTGGGGGACCCCTGCAGGCAGACCTGGCGGTCAGGGAGTCGGTGGCTGCAGGGTCGGGCGCAGGGGCTGGGAGGGGAGCCTCGGCAGATGGGGGCGGGCAGGGGGCTCATATGTGTGTGGGGACCAGAGCCCCGTTAAATGCGCCTCTGAGAGCCTGCCGGGTTCTTGATTTGCGCGGCGCGGGAGATCACGGCCCTCAGCTGTCAGGGGCGCGACTGCGGCTCATTATCCGGCGGCTTGTCGGTCATTTACATCTAAATGCAGTGCCGCGTCAGGAGCCGGGCTGTGAGCGGGAGATGTGACAGGCCCCAGCTCCGCTGCCCCTCGGGGACCCCCATTGAATGCCCCGTCAGCGGCTGTCAGCCTCGGGCCAAGTTATGACACAGTGGCTGACCCTGCAGCAGGCGGAGGCGAGGCCCACCCTGAACCGGGCCACGCCCCCACACACCCTGTCCCTGCCCCTAACACCCTGACCCTCCCCACACAGCCCACCTTCACCCCTGCACCCCCAGAACCCCACCTCCACCCCTGCACCTACAGACAACCCCTGCACCCCACACCCACATATTCACCCCTGTACTTCCAGACACCCACCTCCACCCCTGCACCCAGACCCACATATTCACCCCTGCACCCCCAGACATGCCCACCTCCACCCCTGCACCCTAGACCTACACATTCACCCCTGCACCCACAGACATCCCACCCCCACACCGCACCTCCCACACCGACCTATTTACCCCTGCAGCCCCAGACACCCCCACCTCCACCCCTGCACACCAGACCAACATATCCACCCCTGCACCCACAGACACACCCACCTCACCCCTGCACCCTAGACCCATATATTCACCCCTGTACCCCCAGACCCACATATCCACCCCTGCACCCACAGACACACCTAACTCCACCTGCACCTAAGACCCACATATTCACCCCTGCACCCCCAGACCCACATATTCACCCCTGCACCCCCCAGACACCCCCACCTCCACCCCTACACACGAGACCCACATATTCACCCCTGCACCCCAGACACCCTAAACCACCACTGTACCCTAGACCCACATATTCACCCCTGTACCCCCAGACCCACATATCCACCCCTGCACCCACAGACACACCCACCTCCACCCCTGCACCTAAGACCCACATATTCACCCCCTGCACCCCCAGACACACCCACCTCCACCCCTACCCCCCAGACAACCCACCTCCACCCCTACACCCTAGACCCACATATTCACCCCTGCACCCCAGACACCCTAAACCACCACTGTACCCTTCAGACCCACATATTCACCCCCTGTACCCCCAGACCCACATATCCACCCCCCTGCACCCACAGACACACCCACCTCCACCCCTGCACCTAAGACCCACATATTCACCCCTGCACCCCCAGACACACCCACCTCCACCCCTACACCCCTAGACAACCCACCTCCACCCCTACACCCTAGACCCACATATTCACCCCCTGCACTCCTAGACACTCTTAAACCACCACTGTACTCCTAGACCCACATATTCACCCCCTGTACCCCAGACGCACATATCCACCCCCCCGCACC
>JAJIBD010032181.1:0-14768 GCA_021461705.1 Cryptotis parvus
ACCTGCATGGCAAGCCTGGCAAGCTGCCCTGTTTTATTTGATATGCCAAATACCAGTAACAATTATATTAGTTCATTCCCATGACCTCATATAATGGTTTGAGGCTCTTTATGTTCCTGGAGCGATAGATGCCCTTGGGCTCTACTAGCATGAGACAGGACATATGGAGATATTACTGGTGCCCGCTCTAGCAAATAGATGATCAACGGGAGGATAGTGATAGTGATAGTGATAGTGAATTCCGCCCATTGCAGTAAGGGACATTTCTTCGTATCCTCTTTTATTTCTTGAAACAATGTTTTTTAGTTTTTTTTTGTACAGGTACTTTACATTTTTAGTTAAACTAATTCCTAGGTATTTGATTTTCTGTGGCACAATTGTCAATGGGATCATTTTCTTAATATCCCTTTCTTCTCTTTCATTATTTGTATATAGGAAAGCCATTGACTTTTGGGTATTGATTTTGTACTCTGCCATTCTACTATAGGTATCTATTGTTTCTAGGAGCTTTTTGGTAGAGTGTTTAGGATTTTCTAGGTATAATATGTTATGTGCAAATAGTGATAGCTTGACTTCTTCCTTGCCTATCTGGATGCCCTTAGTTTCTATTTCTTCCCTGATTGTTATGGCAAGTACTTCCAGTACTATGTTGAATAGAGTGGTGAGAGTGTGCATCCTGTCTTGTCCCCGATCTTAGGGGAAGGTTTTCATTTTGCCCCAGTGAGAATGATGCTCGCTGTTGGCGTTTGGTAGATGGCTTTGACTATATTGAGGAAGGTTCCTATTTTATGGAGAGTTTTTTATCATGAATGGGCCAACACTCAATTTTTAAATTTTGCTGTAAAACTATATTAATTAAGAGTGTGGTACTAGAACAATTACAGAGTCATCCACCAATGGAATGGAATGAGAGCCCAGAGACAGATTCTCAGATGGACAAGTAATACAACAGAAGAGCAAAAGTGGAACAAGGAAAGCCTCTTCAACAAATGGTGCTGGGAAAACTCATCAGTCACATTTAAAAATGAATTTACACTCTTACATTCTGCACAAAGTGAATTCACACTCTCACATCATGCACAAAAGTCAATTCAAAATGGATTAAAGACCTTGATATTAGACCTGAATCCATAAGTTAACAGTGAGAAAAATAGGAAGAAGCCTTCATAACATTGAATCTAGTAGCAGCTTCAGTGATTCAGTATCACTGAGTAAGCTAACAAATGGGATTAGAAGTTTCTGCACTGCAAAGGAAAGAGTCATCAGAGTAAAAAGGCACTCCACATACTGGCAGGAAACATTTGCCCATCACTTACCTAACAAAGATTTAATATCCAAGATGTATAAGACTTGTGAAATTTAAACAACAACAACAACAACAAAAACAACAACAACACCCCACCCAAAAATGAGAAGAGATGGACAGAATGAAAAAAATACAGTGCGTCACTTGTTACCTAGGAAATGCAAATAAAAACATTCACCTCCGGGGCTGGAGCGACAGCATAGGACTGACCTGGTTCTATCCCTGGCATCCCTTACGGTTCTGCGAGCACTGCCAAGAGTAGTTCCTGAGTGCAGAGCCAGGAGTAACCCCTGAGCATTGCTGTGACTCAAAAAGCCAAAAAAAAAAATCACCTAAAAGCTGTAAGACTGTCTGATATTAAAAAAAAACAAAACAACCAGATTTTGTGTGAATGTGGGTAACATAGGGAACCTTCATCCACTGCTGGTAGGAATGTCTGTTCAACTTTTTTTTTTGTAGACAGTATGGACACTTAAAACAAAAACCCAACACTAAACAAATAACCCAACAAAATTGGGTTTCCTTTTGACCAGCAATTAATTCTACTCTTTGGCATCTACCTCAAATGTACAAAAACTATTCAGCAAAAACATCATTCTTAGTTATTCATTGTAGCATTACTCACAATAGCCCAAATCTGTAAACCACTGATGACTGGATAAAGAAGCTAGGATTGTGTGTGTGTGTGTGTGTGTGTGTGCACACAACACACAAATCTACATACATATTCTCAGCTATGAGAAAGAGCCGAAATCCTGCAATTTGCTCCGATGTTTATGGAACTGGAGGAGATGAGTGCTGAGTTATATCTCCTGGAAGAGGACAGATACAGAATGATCTCTCTTACAATATGAACTACAAAGAGGCATAGTAAGATAATAACAAGTGTCTAAAAGCAATAGAATCTGTGAAGTATTCTGCAGAATTGAGCTTACCATAGTGAGGGGAGACACAGTGGGGATGGCTAAAGCAATAGTTTGTAAACTATTCTATAGAACTGAGCTTACTATGGTGGTGAGATGGGGTTGAAGAGGTTTGAGATGAAGGGGACCCGAGGCAGTGGTGGAAGAAAATGGACACTGTTGGCATGTGTTATGTTGGATTGTATACATGAAACACGGTCATTGAAAGTGTTGTAAATCATAACGACTAAAATGAATTAAAAATAATTAAAGGATCATTTTCACTCTTTCCAAAATGAAATGTCTGGGAGCAGATTTTGAAGAACGTTCTTACAGACAGGCATATATAATGCTAAGATGTGGGAGACAGAAATGCCCATTTCTGATAATCAAGGTCTGCCATTGGCTATACATGAGTGAGTTTGGGAATTTACAATATCATTCTCTTTGGACCATTGCTTGATCAGCAAATAGGAGGTTGATAAGTTGTCACTATATTTTGGTTTCTATTTCTTATCACTACTTAGTATTGTTTACTCAAAGGCAGAGCTAACAAAGACTACTAGCGAAACAAAAATTTAAAGAAAAAAGGAAAACATTTAATAACTGATAAAATTTTTGATGTTGTAATCATGAAAAAAAATGTAATCATGAAAAAAACTTTAGTCTGGAGGAGTAGCACAGGGTATTAGAATGTTTTCTTGTAAGCATAAGATTGCAAGATCAAATTCCTTGTGTACTACACATGCTGAGTGCAGTCTGGGTAGCTCTGCTATTTGAGCCTGGAGCTTTGATTCCTGATGTCATAGTGCTTTCTGGCCATATAGAGCCAGGTTTGTATAAGCACCACAAAAGGAGTATGACCCTGGCAAGCACCGCAACTGAGAGGATGTGAGTGACCATGGTCATGAAGTGCGACCTCTAGCAAATATGTTTGAGATCTGCAGTGACCCCCTGAAAGCATGACAACCGTAATTTTGTACTTCAGCTAAAAGTGAGGTCTCAGTGAGCATGTGCAAGCATCACAACTAAAGGAGTGCAAATTTTAGTAGCACAGCCAATGTGAACACTGCCATGTTATAATCTGGTGAGCCACAGCTAATACAAAATGTGTGAACAGTATAGCGTGGTATGTGTGCAGCTTCCAGTTACTCCTGACAGTGCTCAGGGGAACTGATGGGATGCTGGGGATCAAAAATAGGTTGGCCATGTGCAAGACAATTGCCCACTTTATTGAATGCTCTACTATCTATTGTTCTGATCCCAAGAACTTGAAATTCTTCATGAGTATTGTGCAATCACGTTGATAATCATATACTCTTTAAAACACAGAATCATAATTTGGCGGTTTTGAACTGTCTGTCTTGTCTGTCTGTTATCTCTGTTTGTCTGTCTATCTATTTATCTATAATCTATCTATTGCTTTTTGGGTCACACCAGCAAACACAGATTGATAATTTGGTGGTTTAGAACTGTCTATTGCTTTTTTGGGTCACACCCAGCAATGCTCAGGGGTTACTCCTGGCAGAGCTCAGGGGACCATATGGATGCTGAAGATTGAACCTGAGTCAGCTATGTTCAAGGTAAACACCCTGCCTCGAACTTTTGCTGTGATTTTGCTGTGAATTCCTTGAATTTTTGCTGTGCTATTGCTCCGACCTCAGATTTGAACTGTTTTAGTAATAGTAAAATGAGAGTTTTTATAAAGCAGTGGGGTTAGATATTTAGAGGAAAGTTTAGAGTTCTGGAAAGTAACTTGAAAGTCTTAGTAGAGGGGTTTTGTTTCTTTGGTGTTAAACTACCTTTGTATTTTCTCTATGGAAAAGTTGAGGTTTCATACCTCTCTGTGGCAAGGATATTTTACAACCAATTTTGGTCTAAATAATTTGGCTCACTTGTTATTTTTAAATGGAATATTTTATAATTCATCGAGAGGAATAGAAAATAGTCTAAAAGTAGAAGGACCATCTTTTTTCTTTAGTGAATAAAAATAGTTCATTTGGAATGCCAGAAGAATCAAAAGCATAAAATGAAGAAAGGAAAGTCTTTCAATGAATGGTATTGAGAAACTGAATCACCATATGCAAAAGAATTAAGCTGGGTCACTATCTTACACTATGTATAAAATTACAAGATTTGGTTCTTAGGCCCCTAAATTATAAACTATATTGAAGAAAAGTGGCAAGAGCACTCCATGATATTGTCTTCAGGAAGGAGTTTGATTTCATCCCCAGGGATTTAACTTAGTTTGTGTTTTGGGCCGCTAGCTCCTGACTGCTCAGTGTCTACTCCAGCTCTGTGCTTTTGCATTGCTCCTACTGGTGCTCAGGAGATTATAAAGTGCTGGGATTGAACTCTCTTGTGTTGGGGAGTTTGTGTTAGGGGATTCATTTTAGCAAGAAGATGAAAACAGGATTATTTAAAAGGTTCTGCAAGTGAAACTCATTAAAATGAAAAGCCATTTTTTAGTATGAGAAAATATTTTGTATACTATAAATTTGACAGAGGTCTAAATATTCAAGATATATTAGGTATTTGCAAAACTCAGCAAGAAAACAACCTCATTTTTTTTTTTAACATTTTATTATACCACCGTGAGATATATAATTACAATGTTGTTCACTAGCTCGGGTTTCGGTCACCGCAGTGTTCCAGGGACCCGCCCTCCACCAGTGCCCCTCAGCCACCACCCATGTCCCCAATTCCCTCCCCCTCACATCCCTCCTAAATGGCGAGGTTCTTTATCTCCTACTCCTCTCCCTCTCTCTCTCCTCCTTCTCCCACACATTGTAGGTTACACTCTATACTTAGAAGCCATCATTTGCATTTTTGTCTGTATTTAATGCTCAGTTCTATGTTAGTGTCAGAACTTTTAGCACATTTGTTCACTCATGTTCCCTTCTCTATCTTAACCAACCTCTGGCTCCCATGCCTTGTGGTAAGTTCCACTTTGGTAAGATCACCTGAGTATATTTATGTCATGCAAATAATTGCAGTCATTCTATGTCTCTCTCTTTCCTTCTGACTAATTTCACTCAACATGATTCTTTCCATATCCATCCATTTATAGGAAAATTTCATAACTTCATTTTTTTCTGACAGCTGCATAGTATTCCATTGTGTAGATGTACCACAGTTTCTTTATCCAGTCATCAGTTCTCGGGTACTGTTTGTTTCCAGGTTCTAGCTATTGTGAACAGTGTGCTAGAAAATAAAAGTCCGGATTGTGTTTCCGCTGTGTGTTTTTTTTTTTTCCAGGTTATATTCCCAGGAGCCGTATGGCTGGGTCAAAGGGAGCTCAATTTCTAGTCTTTGGAGGAATGTCCATATTGTTTTCCAGAAAGGTTGAACAAGTCGACGTTCCCACCAACGAGTATGAGGGATCCCTTCCCCCATCCACGCCAGCACTTGTTGCTTTTACCCTTTTGGATATGGGCCATTCTCTGTGGTGTGAGGTGATATCTCATTGAACAACCTCATTTTTAAAAATGGGAAGAACTGAAAAGAGTTTTTCACCAAAGAAGTCATGCAAGAAGCTGAAGAAAGGGACATAAAATATGCTCAAAACACTTCTCAGAAGTGCAAGGTATTGTTACACCTCACAACTGCAACGAAGATGGCATATACCGAAAAACTAGAGAGTAAAGTGGGTGGGGTTGTGGAGAAATAGGGTGCACTCTTGTGCAATATCAGTGATGATGTAAATTCATTGTCTTCGAGAAGCAGGATGGATATTTATTAAAATATTAAAAATTGATCAGCATTGACCCAGCAATTCCATGTGAGTATTTAGCCAGACACTACACAGAAAATAGTAATAAAAAAGAGAAGACATATGCACAGTATGATCATTGCAGCCCAGTTTTCAGAAACCATGATATGGAAAGTGCTCAATGATGATGGTGGGTAAAAGAAGTGGCATACCACATAACAAATTACTATTGCTCTGCTGCTGAGCTACATCCCTGACAGACTTCTTTTCTGCCTTGAGTTCCTATGTCAGATTGTTTTCTTGAAGGGTTATAGAGCCTAGATATTGGTGTGTACTTGACGATAGAGCCGTGGGGGGCTTGGAAGTAAGTTTCTGAGGTTCTTCTACAGATAGGAAATCTTACAAAGTTACATGTTGGGGAAAGTGATCTTTTACGGTCTCTCTTTTTAAAGAAAAAGGTGTACTAATTTATTTTTTCTCCTTTTTTTTTTTTTTTTTTGGTCAAACCCAACAGTGCTCAGGGCTTACTCTTGACTCTGTGCTGAGGGATTTCTCCTCAGGGGGCTTCAGGAAACATATGGAGTGCTGGATTGAACCCTGATTGACAGCATGCAAGGCAAGCACCCTACACCGCTGTACTATCTCTCCAACCCCTTTGTGTTTTCCCTCTTGCCAAGTTAGATCATGAGGACAGGGTCTCTTTTAGGGGATAGTGGAATAGAGAGCTGAAAGGATCTCACTGTATATTGATGACATGATTCAACAGCTCTGAATACTCCTCATTTTCAGATTATTTTATGTCATGAAAAAAATTTTAAGTTCATTTAGGTTTTTCTATTACATGCTAGCATCTATACCTATATACTTCTATTACAAGGCAGTTTTCTTCTGTTTCCCTGGTCAGTGGTTGAACTCTTGGTGCCATTTCACTTTCCACTCCTAAATTCCTGTAATATTTGTTCTCAACATTTTTTTTGACTGTATTTTTATTGGCATAGTATTGCATTTAGAAGCTGCAGAAAGTGATACTTACATAGCTTCTGAAGGCTTATTTTTTCCCTTAGGCCATACCTGTCTGTCTCAAGGCTTATCCCTGACTTTTCACTCAGGCTGTCTCAAGGATTATTCCTGACTCTTTACTCCTAGTGGACCAATAGGGTACTGTGGATTGAACCTGGGTTGACTGTGTGCAAGCAAACACCTATCTGTTGTACTGTATATTCATTCCCAGTTTCTGAATTTCTAATTACAAAATTTAGACTGGAATAGAAGAACACACACATATAATTGTAGTTATATTTTAAAATTTCTTAATGAGAAAGATAAAATTTCTTAAAAATAACTTATAGCCACCAATTCTCATTTCCCTCATTCCTGAGACTTTTTTTTTTTTTCTTTTGGAGTTGTACCTGGCAGTGCTCAGGGGGTTACTCTTGGCTCTGACTCTCACTCAGGAATTACTACTGGCAGTGCTTGGAGGACCATATGGGATGCAGGGAATCTAACGCGGATTGGCTGCGTGCAAGGCCAAACCCTATCCGCTGTGCTATCACCCAGCTCCATCCCTCCAGGCTTTGATTGGTAGTTAGCAGACTGCCAACAGTTTCTTTAGTGATTATTCCTCGCTCACACTCCTGTTTACCTTGTTTTTGGGAAAACTCATTATACCCTTGCTCTGGTCACATGTTCTATAGGGAAGTTTTTGTTACAGTTTTTGGTTCGAGGATGGTTATGTGAGATGAGCAACTAGCAGTTGTTAGGTTAATTAACCTACACTTAGCATCATAATCATTATATAATCTCTTATATGTCTCATAGCATTTATTTATTTTTATCACTTTTTTATGTTTCCCAGCGTATTTTATGATGATTAAGAAATAAACATATCAGGAAGACTTAACATTCTTTAATATATTTGTGCATAATGAGAGCATCAAAAGTAACAAAGGCCTGAGGAAAAGATAATTAGACTAAAACTATAGTAGTTGGATATTTAACACTCTTATCTCACTGTTGGATAGAGCAACTGAACACAAAACTAAGCCAATAATTGTCGGGGATGCTGCTGGGTCCCCCAACAGTGCCGAGTGCGAGTTCCCTTCTCCCTCCGAGGCCGGCGGGGAATGGATGAAGACTCAAGAATCCGATGCAGTTTTAAAAAGGCTTTACTTATCACAGGTTCAGGTGTACAAATCCACAATAGGAAAATCCCTAGTGCTTAGGATTCCTGGCTAGAACCCCAGCCACGGTAGGTCAAAATGGCGACCACCACGTATAGAAAGAAGGAGACAAAGACAAGACTCCCAAGATGGGTGCAAGCTCACAAGAGAGAGCCCAAAAAGAGAGAGCAGGAGAGGAGGAAGCAGGCTAGTTTTATACCCCTGCAACTCAGACCTCCCTCCCATTATTATGGAAAGCAGGGAGAGTCAAATGCCCTCAGGTATTTTCTTCCAGCACCTCACCTAGGCCCTTTTTATATGCTAATGTATTGAGCCAAGATTTGCCTGGAAAAGCCTTTTTAGGGTAGATAAAGGGGTTCCTGAGATGGCAAGTCTCTGTACCAAAGTCTAATAGACTACACCCTTAACTACCAAGTGATTTGTAGGAGGCAACCCAGAGCAGATGTGGAGGCTCTAGAGGAGTCCTGCAACAAATAATGAAACAGCCTTAAATGAAAAAAAAATGAAAGAGGTGGGCTTAGTAGATGCAAACAGGATTCTCTGTCCCTTAAAAAGCTTAATGCCTATTCTTCGTTAGTACACATTGGACAATCTTCAGGATAAACTGCTTTCTGGGATAAATACGAAATGTCAATAATCATATCAAGTATTTTTTCAGAACACAGTTCTATTAAGATGTAACTAACCCATGAAAATTAAAAGCTGGAAAAAAACTTTGGAAACTAAACAACATACTGTTTGAAAAACCACTGAGTCAAAGAAAATCAAAGAATAAAAAAGATTCTTGGATACAAATAAAAAATCAGATGACCAGAACATAAGGGGCTCAGTAAAAAGTATAAGAGAAATTCATAGCTGTACAGGATTACATCAGAAAACAGTAAAAGACTCAGATTAACCTTACATCTTACAAAACTGAAGAAAAAAGTGAAGTCTAAAATAAGTAGAAGGAAAACAAATAATGAAGAGAAAATTGATACAGAAACTGACAAAACAAGCACACAGTATCAACTAAATCAACAATTTTTTTTCCTTTTTTTTTAATTAAGTTGGGCAAACTTAGATAAACTCATGAAGGAAATTATGAGAAAACCAAATTGGATTATGAGCTAAAGAGGGAGAGTTAAAGTCAGAAGTACTGAAAAATACTAAGGATTACTTGAATTATTCTACCATTTGAAGTGGAGGGAATCCAGAAAGACCAAATTTCTAGAATCCTACAACCTCCCAAGATATATGATTATATTTCTAACCATGCTTTCTCCCAATGTCAGTATTACCCTCATATCAAAGCAGGCAGAGAGATCATTAAACAAAATTATAGACCAACATTTCACATAAATAGAGACATGGCAAGATTCTCAACAAAATCTTTCTCTGTGTGTAGCAGCGGAATACCGGGACAAGCAGGGATCACATATGAGTGTTACTCAGGAAGTATTCCCACCTCTGTGCTCAGGGATCAGTCCTGGCGGTGCTCAGGGACCATATGGGATAACAGGTATTGAACCAGGTTGGCCACGTGAGAAAGCAAGTGTTCTATCTGTTGGCTCTTGTTGACCCTCTCAAAAAAAAAATCTTATTGGACCCAACAGTTTATTAGGAGGATCATACGCTATGACCAGATAGAATTTATCCTGAGATGCAGGAATGGTTTAGCATATGCAGATCAGTTATTTTGTTATACACATCAACAAAGGAAAGTAAAAATCATGCTCAGATCATTAGATGGGGAGAGAGGTATGGTCAAAAAGCTTTTGGGGATAAAAAGGGCTTAACTCACTATGGTTGGCCCTCACATATATAAACCATATATATACTACCAGCTCATATGTATATGTGTATAGCCCACTATATATACAATTAACTCATAGCTAAGTAATGTTGAAAAACTGAATGTCTTTACTCACAAATATTTGACACAAAGGTTTAGGTGTCCACTTTCTTTACCATTACTCAACATAATATTGAAAGCCTGTGTCCCAACAATTAAGCTAGAAATAAAAAAAGAATTCAGGTGTTTATTATTTGCTTAAGAACATACTTAACCCCCTAAAGAGATACCACCAAGAACTTTTAGAAAAAAGTATAAAAGAAGTAACCCAAGGTACAAAACTGAGTACGCAGAAATCTGTTGCAGTTTTTCAATTTAATATGCAAAGATAAGGGAAGAAATAAAAGAAATCATTTTTCACTTGTGCTACTAAAATCAATTATCTATTAGTCAACTTAACAAATGAGGGTTAAAAAAGTCTGTCAGAAACTGTTTATTCACTATCAAAGCATAAGGCACAAGGAAATGGAACATGTTCCATGTCCATGAAATGGAAAAATTGACATTGTTAAAATACCCACCCATTGGTTGAATGCATGCTTTGTATGTTGAAGGCTGTACTCCATACTTATCATTGCAAGATCCTCACAGTACTGTGTAGAGTGTTCCCCTGAGCCAGGAGTAGTTATAATTGCACCGCGAGATGTGACCTCAGAACCTAAAATAAAAAATGACAGGGCTGGGACCACAGCAGATTGGGCACTGTTTGCATGCAGCCTACCCAGATTTGATCCCTTAACAACCAAACTCTAATATGCCAGAAGTGAACCTTGGAGGTGCAGAGCCAAGAGTAAAGCCTGACCGCTGACCACTGCCCCCAAACCAATAGCAACAAACCCTGAAAAGAACAGTTAAAGCAAGAAATGGTACAACCCAAAGCACTAGGAGTCTATCTAGCATATATCAAAATGCCGAGTGGTATTCAAGAAAATAGATTGTGCTTCAAATACATATGGAACCCATAAAAATTCCTGTTTAGCTAAAGCCAGTCTAAAAAAAAAAAAAAAAATAAAAAAGAGGCATTGCAGGTCCCTGGCTTTTTAAAATATACTATTAAGCTAGAAGTAAAACTAATCAAAACAGTGTGGCTTGATTATAGAAACAATGTAGAAACACAAGAGAAAAACATACAAATAAAAATTGAAAAAAACAACTGGGCCTGGGTAAGAAATTATCAATAGGTAAGGCTCTTGAATTTTATGCAGCTAACAGGGTTTGATTTGTGGCACCACGTGTGGTCCCACACCAGCCACACCAGGAGTGATTTGTTGTTTAGAATCTGGCTGTGCCCTCCCAAAGCCAAACCTATACTTAATAATATACGCAGAGTTAATTCATATGGGTTAAAGACCTTGATGTTGAACTGAAATCCATAAATTATATCAAGGAAAGCAGAGCTTCTCTCCTTTACTGTTATCAAAAATATAGTGCCAATATCAAAAAAAATTTTCCATGTTTTCTTCTTAGTTTTATAGTTTTAATTGTTGTGTATCTTTGGTAAGAAGTTGTGGGTTTATTTTATGATATTTATTAGAGGTCCAGTTTTTTTTTCCACATGTGATTATCAGGTTTTCCCAAAGCCATTTTTTGAAGTTCTATCGCTGCACGATGTGTATTCCCTCATTGATTTACTTGTCCACCGTGTGGAGAAAATTCCCACGGAGATCTTTCTGAGTTCTTGGTTCTTTCCCATTGATACTGTTATTATACCAGCACCACATAACGTTTTGAGAGATTGCACAGCAGCTTTACAATTTAGCAGAAATGAAATCATCTAGCACCTCCAGCTTTATTTTTCTTTTAGAGTACTTTGAACATTTGGCCACTATTTATACTATTTTTTCTTCTATATGGCTGATTGGGATAGTTGGTTCAGTTTGTGAATCTGCTTATGTGGTGCTGCTTAGGACTGGAGGTATTGGGAGTCACAAGGACAACCCTATTTGTAACCCCAAGGAGGCCACTAGGGTTGAGATACGATCTAGCAGTGTTTTGGTCTATAAGGGATACATCTAGGTTTGCTTCCAGGGGAAAGTGCATTATGGAGATCAAACTCAGTCTTTGTACTTGCAAGACATGAGCCCCTGATCAGTGGCTATTTTCCTTCCCCCCTTTTTTTAGAAGTTGAATTGAATAACACTGATTCTTTTTAGTAATGTAAAGGAATACATTATGAAATTTTTGTTCTCCAGTTGATTACATGAAATTTTGTATTCATACAATTGCTTGTATATATAATTTTAATAACTTTCTCTATGTTATCTGGCTTTTTTTTTTTTTAATTCTATGCTGCTACAGCTTTTGTTGTTGATATGACTGGAAATTGCTCAGCCATGCCTGACTCTGGTACTTACACATTTTAGCTGGTTTGTATATCGGGTTGCAGTTAGCTTCTGTGCGCCGCTATCTTATTCTGCCAGTGGTTGTGCTGCGCTATTTGTGCTCCCATGTAGTACTTGCTTAAGGAGGTGACCACTCTCTTTGATTTTTTTTTTTTGCTTTTTAGGTCACACCGGCGGTGATGATCAGGGGTTACTCTGGCTCTGCACTCAGGAATTACTCATGGTGGTGCTCGGGGACCATATGGAATCTGGGGTTCACGTTTGAGGCTGGCATAGGCGCCAACCAGCATTTTGAGGTAGCCACCTACTCTTTGAGGCTATGAAACAAGGCCCCTCTCTTGAGAATTTTTTTTTAAATTTATTTAAACACCATGATTTACAAAATTGTTCTGATAAGTTGTTTCAGGTGTTCAATATTCCGGTGCGTGTCCCACCAGCCTTCCACCCTGCTCATGGTCTCTGAAGTTTACCACCCACCCCAGTCTGCTCAGTAGGCACTAATTAATTTGCTTTATATATATAGCTTATTACAGCTTGTATATCTTACATTGGTGTCACTTTAAAGTCATGATTGTTTTAACCCCCCTTTTACATGTAAATTGGGCCCATCATTGTTGCTTTCCTTGTGCCCTTAATGTGCTATTTTTTAGCTCAGCTCAGGAATTTTTAGCACAAAGTTGTTCATGATGGGTTTGTTATAGCCATTCATATTCAAGAGCAGTTTCAAAGCCCCACCATTACAACTTCACTTCACCTGTTTTGCAATTTTTCCCAACCATCCCTTAAACACTGCCATTGGCTGACTCTCAATACCTTTATTTTATATGTACTTGTATAGATAAATTTGGCACAAAATGATGAAGAAATGTTTTCTTAGATGCAGTGCAGTCTCTAAACCAGACTGCATTGGGCCTTATACAAGAAATTACTAATTATATTGTTTACGAAGGACCAGACAGAGTTGTGTCTGTTGTTTATATATTTGTTTATTGTTTGCCTTCACAGTACCATGAGTAAGAAAGCGACATGCTGCATGATTTAGCATCAATATTGCTTAAGAGTTTGAGATGTTGGTAGCTCTGTGAAAGGCTCAGGAATTTAAAAATTTTGTGGGTTATAAAGTTGCCCAGATTAAATTTGCAACTGTTTGTTGACTTTTGGAGAAAGAGGTATGAGCTGCCAGGGCCTTCCTGAAGAACAAACAGGGAGATGGGGGAAGATAAATCGCCCCACTGCTCAGTATGAAAGCCTGGAGGGTTCAGTCATAAAACTCACATACTGAGTTTTCAATGGATTAATTTCTGGGTGGAGTTCATCGAACGGTGTGGTATCTGACGCTGGCACGGGTGGTGGTAATTGTGGGTGTGGAGGTGTTCGGCTGCTGAGGCGTTTCATTTGGGACAGCCACGGGACTCCTCAGCTTCCTCCAGGTTGCCCCATTACACTCAACCTGGTGTGTGAAGACTGGAAGCATCTCCACCACTTGTTGATCTCTTTTCGAGATTTATACATGAGTCTCCAGAGCATGGCCTGTGGATGGTGCTATGATGTCTGGCACTTCAGGTACTTCATGGAGTAGTAGCTGTGGGCCTTCTAGAGAGAACAAAGAGATGTGAGAACTTACAGTCATCTCCTTCCCCACAGCTTTTGATTTGTTACAAAACATCCCATACCTGTGTTTTCATTGGATTAATTTCTGGGATGAACCTGTCCAAACAAGTGAATCAGCACTTACCTATATGGTGACAATTGTAGGAGAGTTCTTAGTACCCAAGGGCTTGGTAAAGGACTGTCCAGATACCCATCCTTCAAGGGTAAACCAGGTGCCGCTCAGCCTGTAGCCGTGGGAATAAAAAGCATCTCTTAAAGGGGTGAGCACTTCTGAGTGAAACACTTGTAAATTATTTTGAAAGTTGTGATCTGCGCCACTTAGAGTGTGGGAAACAGCTTTCCTCTGACGATAGGTCCTAATAACTTTTCTGTGATGCCTTATATTTGACTAGGTGAAGCCAAATTTATTTTATCTCCAGGAATTTTAGATTGATCTACAGGACCCTCGATCTTTTGGTATTATCTTGGGTGCATGTGAGATGCTGGGGATTTTAACTCAAATGAGCCCATTGTTTGCAGGGGAATTATTTTCAAAGCTACTGTGGTATTCATCTTGGCTACGGAGAAGACGCATGAACTGGAGCTTTGTTATTTACAAGAGCCAGATTACATTGAGCCACTGGGGACTTTGAGAAGGAATATTTTTAGTGAGATTTGTGACATGGTATGAGGTGTCCAGGTCTAAACTCAGGCTATCTTTCTTGTTTATCTCTCCCTTAACTTTTCTATAAAATTCTTAAAGATATTTTTTCTGGAATGTTTTTAAGTCACTACGGTTTTGATTCTTTAAAGGTATTTGCTTTTAAATCTTTGCTTAAATAGAACCTTTTGAATACTTTTACCTGATGTTCTTTGCCTTTGGAGGTTTCCATTTGCTAACC